>PVJO010023002.1:0-26913 GCA_004026905.1 Hystrix cristata | reverse complement strand
GATTGTGCGTGGAGTATGGAAGGAATCTGAAAGAGATTAGTGTGACTTGACAGTTCTTGGCCAGAGCCAGTGGGAGAAAGCCATTCCCAGAAGCGGGGAGAATCTGGAGGTAGGTGGGAGGTGGGAACATTTTGGAATTCCATCTGCACTTGGTAAGCTTGGGATTTCTGTAGATACCTAAATAAAGTTGTCAGAGGTCAGTGGGATGTAGGGTACAGGTGTCCAGGGAGGAAGTCCATGCTGGAGACGTAATATGAGGGGGCTCCAGGTGTAGAGGGCATTTCAGGCTGTGGAACCAGATGAGATCGATACCATTAGAGGAAGAATATAGAGAAAAGAAAAGGTCCAGAGAAAGCAGGAAGCTGCCTGGACGAATGGGTGTGTGTGTAGGGGATGTATAGTGTCCGAAATGGTAGCACTGTAAGCGGCAGACCTTGGAGGATGAGGGAGCCAGAGTGAGTGATCAGGAGGGGCCGACCTTAGGGTCCCTCCAGGAAGTGAGGACAAACCTGCAGAGGCCAGTGAGGGAGAGGAAGCGAGGCCAGCGGTGGTGTCCAAGAGTGAGTGAGCAAAGTGTTTCCAAGAAGCTGAGGTGCTGCTGGTGGGTCAGATGCACTGCCTGTCGGGGAAGGAGGTCACGTGCCACCTCTTCTCCCCTTCCTCCCCGCATGAGAAGGGACAGATGAGTGAGTGTGCACTGGTATGCTGCTCAGAGAATGTGCAGCGACTGAGACCTGTGCATGATGGGGGCCTGGTGAGGCTGCCCATCCAGCATGCACGGGAAGCAGGGGTGGGTGTAGGTGCTGCTGGTTGTGTGGTATGACAGGAGCATGGGGAGGGCTTTTGCTTCCATAGTAGACAAGCTGTGCCATGGGCTGGGCGTGGCATGAGAGGAGTGTTGGAGGCCGAGGAGACTGTGAAATGGGCATCCTGGCGAAGGGAAGTGTAATCCAGCACTCTGGGAGGCTGAAACCGGAGGATCATTAAGTTCAAGCCCAGCGTGGGCAACTTAGTGACTTAGCAAGACCCTACTTCAAAGTAGATTAAAATGGCCAGAGAGGTAGATCAGTGCAGAGGCCCAGGGTCCAGGCCCCAGTCCCATGCATGCACAGAACGGTTATCTCATTGTGATAGATTTAGGATATGTGTTTTCCTCCTGTTTGTCTACGATCCTGGAGTCCTCCAGTGTGTGTGCTTGACTTGGAACTAGAGGAAGAAGAGCCATGTGGTCGTGAATCACTTCCTGCCAGGTTTAGCTCTCCAAAGTAGGTTCATGGCTTACTCATTTCTATGGCCTGGCTCAGAACAGATCATTTGGCTGAGTCCATGAGTTAACCCTGCCTTGGAACCCTGTGCTGCTGTGTGGAAGAGCCGCTGGAGAGCCCACAGTGCTGGGTGATGCAAGGGGGGTGCCCCTCGCATCACCACTGGGAAGTGATTTGGCATTGCCTTGTGAATTTGCCAGCACTTGTGTGTGCTCCAGTACATTCACACCAACGAGTGTTCACAGGAATGTCCACAGCCACATGTTAGACCAGCACGAAACACAAGGTCCTTTGATGGAAGAACTGGGTCTTTGCTGGCGGGTCCTTGGTCCTTCAGGATTGCACATGGCATTGAAGAGGAGCGAGCTCCCTGCAGTGTAAGGACACAGGAGCAAGAGCAAGGGCTTGGAGTTGGTGATTGCTGTGGTGCCATTGCAGTAAAGCTCCAAGGCAGGCGGTGTGTTTTTTAAGCCACGGTTGCATGTGCTGAAGCTAAAGAGGACAGTGTTGGAAAATCTAAGAAGGCGGCAGCTGGCCGGAGTGGGGAAGGAGCAGGCAGTTGCAGGGTTTTGGTGGTGTTTTGGAGTTGGGTGGTAGGTTCACAGATACTTACTTTATTATGCTTTATATTAGATGAATAAAATTATTATGTTAAGAAAAAATGATACATGTAGAAAATAACCCTAAGCAAAGGGGAGGAGCATGGCTGCTGAAACAGGAAAATGGGCTGTGTTCGTCTCGTACGAGCCGCCACCAGTCCAGCACATGAGGGAATGCAGACAGTGTCGGGTGGTGGAGGTGAGAAGCCGGAGGGATTCTCAGAGCATCTGCGCTTGCTGGAGAGACCAGTAGAGCGCGCCTGTCCTCTGCCCGGTGGTACTGCTGCCAGTTCCACCATCTGTCTGTGTCCAGCCCTGGCTCTGGTCCCGGAAATCGAACAACCCTCCCTGTCTACAGGCGGGAGAGTGGGTGAGCTGTGGTAGAGTCAGACAGGAGTGTGGTGCGACCACAGCAGCACATGAGCCTTAGGGGCATATTGAACAAATAAAGCAAAGCAAAAGAATGCTGCAGTCTAATTCTTTTCATGTGAACACATCATAAACTGTTGAGACTACACACTAGACTGCTTACAGCAAAGCTAGAAGGACAGGGAAAGGGTGCTGAGCGGAGGCAGCGGTTGCTTCTTGGAGGTGAGGCGTGGGGCCAGGCGCACACGCAGTGAACTTCAGGTTCCCTCTCTGACTCCAGGAGTCTCCCCCACCCCTTTCATTTCTTAAAGGTTCATCTATTTTAAACTTAGGTTTTTCATTAGGAATATGGTTAATGCTTTTAAAGAGCGGTCCACGGTAAGGAAACTGTATTATTTAAATAGAAACACTGTCCTGAAGTGCTTAAGCATTCTGTTCACAGGGCATTGTAGGGATGGTGACTTGACAAAACTTTGCCATTGAGAAGGTTAGAGTACCACAGGCTTACGAATATTCATGTAGAACCATAACGATTTGCATATTCTCTGTCCTTTTTCTCTTAAAGACAGTTCATTCTCATTAGGGTAAACAAATTCAGATCAAATCTAGAAATGCAATCTGTACATGTATTTGTACATGCTGTATTTTTCTTAATGTAGTTCGGTTATTAACATGCACTCGTGTTCCATCAACGGAAAATACTTTGATTGGATTCTCATCTCCAGGAGGAGTTGTTTCAGAGCTGGGGTGCGCTATTATGTCAGAGGTGAGACTGCTTTGAGCATGGTTCAGTACTGGGTCATCTCTGTCGCTAATTAATGTTTGTCTCACAGTGACACGGCTGTAACTTTTTTCTTTTTCTTTTTTTTTTTGGTGCTGGGGATCAAATTCAGGGCCTCCTGTTTGCTAGGCAAGCACTCTAAACACTGAGCTAAACCCCCAGCTTGTAACCTTTTGTAGGTTGCATCCATTTTCATTTTAGAGCCTCACTAAATATTTCGTCCTCCCCATTATCATAGGTGGGTAGGTGTTCGCTACTTCACTCTGACTTGCGTAGTTACGTCTTCAGTGCACCGTGACACCGCAGGCCGCTTCTTAACTGCTCCGAGAGGAGCAGCATGTTTTCTGGGGTCTGAAAGTACTCATGGAGCTTTCAGATAGAAAAGGTGTCAAGAAATCTTTGGGAGTTAAAAATCCATTATTTCCGTCTGACAATTGGGTCAGCAACCAGCTTGGAGGTTGTTTTGATTCGGTAAGGCTTTCTTTGTAGTAGATTGTGCTTCAGATGTTGAAAGCGCTCACTGGCGTCAGTCTCTAAATGCTGAGAGCATTGCTTTCCAACGAGGTTGCATGCGCAGTTCCCAGGGTGCTAGGTGTTCCAGACCGCGTGCAGTCTACTTTGATCATTAAGACACCATTTGCATTAGTATAACTAAGCACTATTAATACTGCATTTAATATTATGTTATTACTAAGTGTGATATTTTTTAACTTTCAAAATAGTATTTTTCAAAGTAGGACATGTTTGGGAGGATTTTTTTTTTCTTTAAAACATGTCTGAAGTCTGAGAAGCCCTGTTTGAGAGGAGGTTTGTATGTATAAAAAACAGCAGCCAGCTTCACCTGTTTACTAACGGGTGTCTGATGCTCCTAGAAGCCTGTTTAAATAAGTAAGTTTGTGTTAATTTCCTGGTCGTGTTCTGTGCATTTGTTTGAATTTTAATTTTATGAGTACAGTACTCCATTGAGCTGAACCGAGTTAGCCTGAGTTAGTGAGTTTCTGGTGTTTCTTAGGTACTAAATGTAATCGGCTCTTGATGTTATCTTCCACGTAGGGATTGATTCTGAAGGCCACGCTGCTAACTTTGTAGAAACAGAGCAAATTGTGCACTATGACGGGAGCAGGGCTTCATTTGTCCAGGCAAGTGACTGCATCTGTGGGAGCCAGCCGCTTGGCCCCGGCTGCCTGACCCTTGTTTCAGCCTCGTTGTTGAGTTTTCCTCTCCTCCCTTCCCTTCCTTTCTGAAGTCATCTTTGTCTACAGTATGAAAAAGTCCACCCCAAAAAGGGTCCTTCATTAGTGACACTGCCAGCCATTTCTTGCCCTTAAACCGCATCCCTAAAGGAGAGGGCAGAGGAGGCATGAAGGCTGTGGAAATGCGGCCCCCTCTGCTTAGCTCTTCAGGCCTCCCAGGCCCACGGAGACAGGACAAGCCGATGCTAATGCTTGGCCGTGCCTGCCTCGCACTTCCGGAAAGTACAGCGATCCCCCTCTTTTGCTGCCCGCCTCACGGATTCATAGGTGACTTCCTGTTCCTCTGTCCATGGCTAAAATACTTTTATGTTCAGAAAGGTATTCCTTGGAGAGTGAATAAAGCAAGTGTATAATTTTTCATACTGTCAAATTATGTATAATAGACATAACATGTTAAATTTTATTTGTGGATAAATTGACTTATTTTAGAATTCAGGGGAAACAGAACTGTCCATTATGTTGGTGCCATGTATCTAAAACTAGGAGGAGAAAAAGTCCTTTCCGAGCCTATTCTCATAAAATGCAAACCTTAAAAGTAGATGCATACGTGCTCTTTCGTAGTGTATAGTTTGTATTCTTTCTTCCATTGTAGCCATGCTGATAATAAGTTGAGAAAAACAAAATTTGTATTTCTTCTCACTTTTCTCTCATTTCTTTTAGACTCGAGGATCAATACCTGTTTTCTGGTCCCAAAGACCAAACCTGAAGTACAAACCAGTGCCACAGATCAACAAAGTAGCAAATCATGTGTGTATCTTCCCTGCTGTTTTCACTGATTAAAAATAGAAACTCAGGGCTGGTAGTGTATAGCGCATGTATTTGTCCCCATTCTTCCGAATTCAGCATCTCTGAGGCCCCTCTCCTTGGTTCCTCCACAGTGAACCTTCAAACCAAAGTTCTGCGTAGATGGCATTTTAGAAATGCGGAAATGGGGATTTAGCTCAGTGGTAGAGCGCTTGCCTAGCACACTCAAGGCCCTGAGTTTGATCCCCAGCACCACCCCCAAAATATATAGATACAAATATATCTGTATTTATGTATACCTATATCTATATGTATATCTGAATATATATATTGATATCTATATGTATGTATATAGCTCCATATATCTTTATATGTATATATCTATACATATAGAAATGTGGAGAGCAAGACATTGCATGGCAAGGGAAATGCAGATTGAGAAGCCTCAGTGAGGTCTGCAACTTTACACTGTCTGGAGTACTTCATATATTCTGGTTGGACTCAAAATTAAGTCCAAATTTAAGTCCTTCGAGGTTGGACTCAAAATTAAGATGATAGCATTGTATCTCAGAGTAAAATAAATGGCTTTTAATTACTATTTACCACCTGGTATTTAGAATATCTAGAAGACAAGATCCCTATCCTGACATCATTCTTTTAAGTATGGAAATAGGATATTTTAGGAAGTACTTTAAAAAATATTATAAATGTTCTTATAGTGTAGAAAGTAAATGATATACTTATTTTCCCCTTCTAGATGGATGGTTTCCAAAGGCATTTTGATTCACAAGTAATTATTTATGGAAAGCAAGTCATAATCAATCTGGTATGTTTCTTGCATGTTTCTTGGGGGGAAACAAAAAAAGTTCCTTAAATTAACAGAAAATTTAGTGTTTTAAGCCTTTTTAAATTTACAATTGAGTGTCATCATTTCATAATGTGTGTAGTTATCACCATTTTCTGCGGTTTCTACAGCTTTTCATTATACCAGGTAGAAACTCATTAAGTTCCCATTATCGCATTTCCACCGATGGTAGAATTCTTTTCTACTTCCTAGCTTTCTGGATTTTGCCTCTTTTAGGTTCCTGTGTAATGAAATCACAAAATGTGCCCTTTTGTGTTTTGCTTATTTTACTGGGTATGATGTTTTACAAGTTTGTCCATGTTTTAGTATTCCATTCCTTTTTTTTTTGTGGTGCCAGGGATCGAACTCAGGGCCTTGTGCTTGCAAGGCAAGCACTCTAATCACTGAGCTATCCATTCCTTTTTAAAGACTGAATGATACTCTAGTTAGTGTGAGTATAGCACTACCTTTCCAGCTTTTGGTTATTGGGAGTAATGCTGCCGAGAAAATGGATGTGCAAGTATCCACTGAGTCCCTGCTTTTAATTCTTTGAGGTTTATACCTAGAAGTGGAATTGCTAGGTAATGTGGTAATTCTGTGTCCAACACCTTGAAGACAGTGTCCACTTTACAGTCGCACTCAAAATGGACCAGTGTGTCAGTTTCTCTGGTCCTGTCCAACACTTGCTATTTTGTTTTTGTGTTCTGTTTTGTTTTGGAATTTGAAATTGCACCCAGGGCCTCCATACTGAGCTACATACAGCTCCTTCCCGTCCCTTCCCTTCCCTTCCCTTCCCCTCCCCTCCCCCCCCCTCCCCCTCCCCTTCCCTTCTCCTCTCTTCTGCCTTTGCCCTTGCCCTCACCCTTGCCCTCTCTCTCTCTCTCTCTCTCTCTCTCTCTTTTTTAAAATAAATTTTAAGACAGGTCACACTAGTTGCCCAGCCTGGGCCTAAACTTGTGATCATTTTGATGCAGCCTCCCAGAAAGCTGGAATTACAGGGGTGTACCACCACACCTGGCTTGCTTTTGTTGTGTTGTTAATAGTCATCCTAAGGTGTGAGGTGGTGTCTTATTGTAGTTTTGATTCACATTTCTATAATGACTACTGACAATAAGCATTTTATGTGGGGGGATGTTGAGGATTGAACTCTAGGCCTTGTGCTTGCTAGGCAAGTGCTCTACCACCAAGCTAAATTCCCAACTCTCCCCCCGTTTTTTGTTTTGTTTTTTGAGACAAGGTCTCACTATGTAATTCAAACTGGCCTTGAACTTGCTACGTAGCCTGGGCTTGTCTCGAACTCACAGTGATCCTCCTGCCTCAGCCTCCCAAGTGCTGGGATTACAAGCATTAACCACCATGCCCAGCTCAAATTTTCCAATTTTTAATCAAGTGGTTGGTTTTCTGTTGTTTTACTGTAACTCTTTATATATTCTGCATATTAAGTGCTTATCAGTGCTTTGCAATATGTTCTCCTGTTCTTTAGGTGTCATTTCACTCCTGATAAAATCTTTTGATGCACAAATGCTTAAAATTTTGATGAAGTTCAACTTACCTATTTTTTCTTTTGTTACTTGTGGTCTTGGTGTCATATTAAAGAAGTTCATTGCCAAATGTAACATTGGTAAGAGTTGCCCCAATATTTTTTTCTAAGAGTTTTATAGTTTTAGGTTTTACATTTAGATATTTGATCCATTTTGAGTTAATTTTGATATGGCATATGCTAAGGGTCCCATTCTTTTGCATGCAGATATCCAATTTTCCCAGCACCATTTATCAGAAGACTTGCTTTTTATTGAACGGTCTTGGCATCCTTGCCAAAAATGAGTTGAACATGTATATGAAGGCTGAATTTAGACACTGTTCTATTCCATTGGTCTCTGTGTCTGTCCTTGTCCTTGTATGATGCTGTTTGATTACTGTGGCTTTCTTGAGTAAGTTTTGAAATCGTTGAGTAAGACACCTCCTTTCACCTTCTTCCTCCTTTTGCAAAATTGTTTTGGCTATTTTGGGTCCCTTGAAATTACATATGAACGGTAGAAGGGTTTTTTATTTCTGTAAAAAAGGCCATTGAGAGGGGTTGGGTATTTAGCTTAGTAGTAGAGAGCACTTAGGCCCTGAATTCTAGCCCCAGCACTGCCCACCCCACCAAATGTCACTGAGATTTTAATAGAGATTGCATTGAATCTGCGGATCACTTTTGGTAGCATTATCATCTGAGCAATTTTAAGTCTGTCAATCCATGAACACAAATGTCTTTCAACTTTTTATGTCTTTTACATTTTTTTCAGTAATATTTAGTTTTCAGTGAGCATGTTTTTCATGTCCTTGATTAAATTTGTTCCTATTTATTACTACTGAATTTTCCTGAGTATTTATTTATATTTAGCATAGTATTTATTACTACTGAGTATTCTTTTTGATACTATTATAAATGGAACTGTTCTATAGCTTCTTTTTTGTGTGCTGGGGATCAAACTTAGGGCCTTGAGCTTGCAAGGCAAGCACTGTACCACTCGAGCTAAATCCCCAACTCTATAACTTCCATTTTGAATTTTTTATTGTTACCATATAGAATTGTAACTGATTATTGTGTGTGGATTTTGCATGCTGCACCATTGATGAATTTATTGTCTCTGATAGCTTTTCTTTGTGGATTTTTAAGTTTTTTACATAGAAGATCATGAGTTAGGGTCAGGGTTCGCTCTCTCCCTCATTTTTAAAGGGCAGTTTTACTAAATACAGAATCGTTGGTTGGTGTTTTCTCCCATCTTTTTTTTTCAGTTCCTGTAGATTGAGCCCAGGGCCTCCTGCATGCCAGGCAAGTGTTCTCCAACAGAGCTGCATTACCAGGCCCACCCCTAGCACGTTAAGTGTCGTTCCACAGCCTTCTGGCTTTTAAGGTTCCTGATGGGAAATCAGAAGTAATTGTATTTAGAATCCTTTGTGGCTGATGCATCTCTTCTCTCATTGCTTTGAGCCGTGTAATTATGATGTTTTTGTTTCTGGTTTGAGTCTCTTGAGCTTATGCTTCTTGGAATGCGGTGTAGGTCTTGAATTTGAAGATTCGTATCTTTCATGAAATTTGGAAAGTTTTGGGCCAGTTTTTTATTGAGATAATCTCTCTGCTCCTTTTTTTTTTTTTATCCCTCCTAGCTTGGTGGTGTCCCAGAAGTCAGCTAACTTTGTTCACTTCTCTTCATTTTATTGCCTTTTTGTCTCATACATGCTAGGCATGTGTTCTTCCACTGAACTACATCCCCAGCCCTTTTTCTTTTTTCTTTTCCTCGGTTCGATTTCAGGTTTTTTGTCTTGAAGTTCACAGATTCTTTTCTTTTCTGCTTGGATCTGCTGTTAGACTCCTACTAAAGTTTTCAGTTCGGTTACTATACTTTTCACTTCTAACCTGTTGTTTAGCTCCTTTAATTTCTGTCTCTTTGCTGATAGTCTGATTTTGTTCATATATTGCCGCCTGATTTCCTTTAGCTCTTTGTCTTTATTTTCCTTTAGCTCACTGAACACATTTAAGATCATTGTTCTAAAGTCCTTGTAAGTCTGATTGTTTTGGTTTCCACAGGGACAGCTTCTGTCTATTGATTTTCCTTTGGATGAAGTATATTTTCCTGTTCTTTGAGTACCTGTGATTTTTTTTAATTTTTATTTTTATTTATTTTTTGGGGGGTGCTGGGGATTGAACTCAGGGCCTTGTATTTGTTAGGCAAGTGCTCTACCACTTGAGCTAAATCCCCAGCCACCTTATGTGCCTGTGATTTTTTAAATGGCACATTTGATCACGATAATGTGATAATTCTGGAAGTTAGAGTTCTCCCCTCCCCCAGGGTCTGTTGTATTTTGTTTGTTTGGTTGGTTTTTTGTTTCGCTTTTGATCGTTGAAGACTACAGTAATCTGTTTGTTGGGAGACTTTTCCAAACTGCTTTTACAAAGACTGTTTCTCATCCTGCATGCTTGTTGAAGACTTTTTTCCTTTTACCATGTTCAGCTAATGTTTTGACCGATTTATTGAACTCCAGGAATGAGAGCGCAATCCTGTTTCTCATTCTTTGCCGATTGTCTGGCACCAGTCAGGCTCACTGCAAGGGTAGGGAACAGCCTGAGGGGAAGGTTTAAAGTTTTCAGAGGTTTTTCTGTGCGTGCATCTTGCCTGCGCATGTGGGCAACTTGCAGAATTCCTCCCTATAGCAGCTGCTTTTGAATGTCCCTATTTCCCAAAGAGTGGCACTCGCACCCTTCCAGGTTTGGACGGCCTGTCATGTGGCTCAGTCCAGCATCTCTCGCCTTGGGAGTCTGTCGGTTCATGGTCCTCCTGTAGCTTCTCCGAGCAGTGTCCAGTGTTTCTCCCCTCTGTGTTGAGTTACTCGAGCAGAGATGAGTGAGTTAGTCCTTCAGGTTAGAGCAGAGGTGCACAAATATTTGTAAACAAGGCCTGGTCTGCTTCCCCTGGTTCCATGAAGGGAGCTGAGACAAGATTTCTGCCGTCCCAGTTTGGCACCTTCCTGGAAGGAGGCAGGAAAAGAGAGACGAGGGAAAATGTCATTTGAAAGGTGGCCTTTCCTTGATTGACCTCCCAGTTGGTTGCTCTCGGTCCTCGAATTTTTTCCATAGCTCCTACAAAGTTGGTTCAGATCGCTCTAGTTGGTGTTTTGTTTTGTTTTGGTTGAGATGGTGTCTTGCTCCTCACCCAGGCTGGCTTTGACCTCCACCACCCTCCCACCCTTGCCTCCCAGGTAGCTGGAGTTAGAGGTGTGCATCACTGGCCCTGCCCCGTTTGCCAGAATGAAGGCTTAGAGCGTCCTTGCTCTTCCCTGGTTTCACTCACTCACTGTTGAAATAAACTGAAAGCCGTGCTGTTCTGGATTTTTCACAGGTGAACCAGAAGGGCTCAGAGAAGCCCCTTGAACAGGCATTTGCAGCCATGGTGTCTTCCTTGGGCAACGGGATGATCAGGTACCCCTCTGGGCGTGTGTTGCGGTTCTTTTCAGGTCACATGTACATTACGTGTGTACACAAGTGTGTAGAGCTTGCTGCACCTGCTTCTGCTTGCATTGTTTTCTGTACCAGACCAAAGCATGCTTTTCTTTTTTGTCGGTTTGAAATTTTCTCTGGCAGAATTCGTGTTGCAGAGTGACTTCTTACAGCCAAACTTTAAGTTTAGTCTCCAGTGAACAACCCCGCCCACCAAGGCTTTCTGTCCAGGTGAGGCTTTGTGGGCAGTGACCATGAGGCTGTGAGTTTCTGCTCCTCGTGGGGCTTTGGCGTGGCCTCTCTGGTGCTGACTCCCACATGAGCTGGGGCGTGGAGCTTTCCATGGAGGCTTTACTTGGAGCAGCATGTCTGCATATCCTGTAATTCCCCGGGCAGCAGTTGCAGTGCTGTACCTTGAGCCATCAGTTACGCTGTGGAAGGGTGTAAGGTGATGGGAAATGGGGATATACTGTGGCAGGAAGTGGTCATGGGCACTTCCTCCACCAATGGTACTGGCTTCAGCATACACAAAGATGAGCAGTATGACTCTTTGGGATGAGCATAGTCTTTCTGGCCCCATTGAAAAGCTCCAGCTAATTTGACAGATGCTCACTCCATCCACACGTCCACCTTCTGGCAATGGAGCCTGCCACACATACTTTGGGAGACTCAGAAGGGATTCTAAGCAGCTTGTGCCAGAGACTCTTTAGAAGAATTTAACTCACCCTGTAGCATCAAACCTGAGAAACTCGAACCTGTGGGCCTGGAGTCCGGCTTGTGTGTGCCAGGGCAAGTCCATCCTTTGACTCCTCTGTATCCACTTTGTTCAAGGCCTCTGCTGCAGCAGGTCTCTGGAGGTGCTTTTTGCTTCCAGAGCAGCCACTAACTTTAAGAATTTGAGGCCTGGGTAGAATCTAAAGTTTTGCTGCTGCTGGGGGGACGTGGAGGGCACCTGTTACTAAATTGAGTGACCAGAGCTAATTTACTTCCCTTCTGTGTGTTCTAAAGACCAATAGACAGAGGAGCTTAATAAAAAGTGCACTTGAATTTTTTTAACCTAACATAGATTCTGGCCAGAGGAAATAATCAGCAAGTTGGGTTAATTTTGAAGTCAAATGGTAGATTTATTATTGTCTTTCAGATATGTATTGTACTAATTAACTTTTAATTTTTTAAGAAGTTGTTGCTGTGAGTGAATTGAGTTGATGATTTTTAAAAAATTTTTTAGAAGATTTTATTTTAATGTTACCTTTTAGATGTATATAGTGATAACATTCATCATAGGGGATTTGTACCTGTACTGAGTTGATGAATTGATGAAAGACTAGAAATAAAAGTCATATGGTCGTGCTTTTGAGGAATGCTGGGGCTCAGTAGCACGGAAAGTTACTGTTTTGGAAACTGAGTGGGAAAAAATGAGTATGTCTGAGTGTTTCTTCTGGAACTTGAACAAAAGCAATTATTGGGTTCTGAAGTAAACTAATATATTTAAAATATTGTGAGAATATAGCTATATGAATCATTCTTAAAAGATATAAATGTGATTTAGAACAAGGATATGAGCTTAAGAATATAAGTATGTTAGATGTTAGTGAACTACATAGATTCTTTTTGTTTGGTTTTGAGATTTTTCTTTTTTTCCCTTAATTTTATTGTATTGAGGTAAGAACACAGCATGAGATCTATCTTTTTAATGAATCTTTAAGTGTACAATACAGTATTATTGGTTATACGTATAAAACTTTCATTACCTAAGTCTTTAAACAAAGTTACAGCTAATTCTCCTGGTCGCAGCACTCTGAAAGTATCTGTCTGAAGGAAGTACTGCTCCTTGAGTGGGGTTGCCTTTGAAAATGCTTCCCCCTCCCGGTCACTGGCTACCCTGCCTCTGTGCACTGATTTCTAAGGTATTGCTTTCACCTGAGATAACCTATGGGGCGGTAGGCTCTGTTGTATCCCAGAGGCCCATGGCCTGTTGATGTGCCTGCAGTCTGCTGGAGCCACCGGAGTCACGTGGGGGCAGTGCTTGGTCTGGATTTTCTCTGTGCAGATGAGAGCACACTTCCAGTGCTCCTGCTTAGACCTACCTGGAGCAGGAAATGAGCAGGAGTGGAGTATATGAGGCACTTCCTGTGTTCACCTGCTCAGGTTCTCCACATGCTTTGTCCTTTGATGTTCAGGTCCCGGGCAAAGATTTGTTCCCCTCTGAAGAGCAGTGTTTTCATCTCATGGTACAGCACCTTCACTACTAGATACCCCCAAAGTTTAGACCTGTGCCTCTTACATATGTACAGTGTTAGGTAACTGTTAAAAGCTCGTTACAGATTGACAAACAAGAAAATTGTCTCTGCCACACAGAGATACCTCTGTTACACTTATGTGCAAGGTATAGACACTGAAAAAGCAAAGTGAAGTTTTGTAAGAAGGCCATCACTCACACTATGGGAACCAGTCTGCCTGTGTACTTCTCACAGCCCTAGTGTGCAACACACACTGGGACTAAGCTGCTGTGGATTGACTGGAGCTTGGCCATTTTGAACATATTAATTGATTTTAAAAATACTGCACAGGCATGAGCCTGTTCTTTGCACATCAGGCTGGAGAATAGATGGCAAGCTAGATACTCACAGGCAGCCCCTGACCATGCACTTGTGCCGACTCTGCTGGCGTGTCTGCTTCTCCTCGGCTCGTGTCCGAGGGCCCTGGGAGCACAGCGAGCATGACGGGGTGTGCGTGTGTGTCCACACGCATAACACGTACCTCCTATAGCTGTGATCCTGGGATGGGTTGGGGGTAGAGTGACAAACCCAGAGTGAAGGAGGCTGTAGTCTTCCTAAGAGGTATGTGTGCTCTGAGACAGCAGGAAGGTATTAACAGAAAGACAATAAATGATCTCTTGTCAATTTCAAATGTTTTCTTTTGGTAGATATATTGCCTTTGACTTCCATAAGGAATGTAGACATATGAGATGGGATCGACTAAGTATTTTAATGGACCAGGTAGCAGAAATGCAAGATGAACTGGGGTAAGCTATATTATGTTCTTATGGCGGGAAGGGGACATATGTATGTATATCAGTCGTGTTACATATCTAGCAGCTTTACAAAAGACAGTTCGCTGGATCATCATTGCTTGTGTGTATTAGTATTTAAGTTTTTTTATTGAAAGGATGAAAGTTGATGATTTAAAAATATTTCTAAATTCTTAAAAGTGACAGAGGGTCAAGTATATTCATATTAAGAATTGTCTTTTGTGCATTTACAGATTCTTGCATACTGGTAATTGAACTTGGTTTAGTCCTGTTTTACACTGAGACATTTTCACTACCGCGTGTCATGGGTATTTTGTTACTGGCCTCTGTAGTCTGTGACGATGGTGTTAAATGGCTTATGTCTCAGTTTCTCTCTCATTAGCCATGTGGCTGCAGGGCTTGTTGGTTGTCTTCAGACTTTCCATGTGTAAAGTGCAGATAATGTTTACCTATTGGATTTAGGAAATGATTTTTGCAAGCTAGCTAGTAATGAGTTTTGCAAGCTAGCTAGTACTCAGTGGGGTGCCTTCACACACACGTGTATTCTTGTGTGCACACTCACTCTAAACCCACCTTGCGAATTCCACATGACCTCATGTAGATTTTCCATCTGACTTCCTTCTTCTGAGCTCTTGCTCCCAAGAGCACGATTTCTGTTTAGCCCTTGGCAGATGTACCACTGTCCTCCTTCCCTTAGGATTCTGGGGGACTTTCAGTTTGCTGGTATTGTGTAGTATTCATGCTCTACTGCATACGCTCTGCTTAGTACTTTTTGTGCCTAGTGCACAATATCATTCACACCTTAGAGCCACCTAAGGGTGGTGCAGTCACCTCAGTCTGTAGATGAAAAACCTTTTTAGTTATACAGCTAGGAAGTTGCCTACAGTGCCAGTCTAATAAACAGATTATTTACTGTTTACAGAGTTTCTATGTTCTTAACCACTACACTGAGTGTTGGCAGATTTTTGAGTTGGTATCTGAGGAGTTTGTTGAAAGTAAAGAAAACATAGGAACCATTGGTACCCTATCTCAAAATGAAAAAAAGGGCTGGGAATATAGCTGGGTGCGAAGGCCCTGGTCCAATCCCCAATACCAAAAAAAATTTTTTTTGACGTATGGTATCTAGTCTCTGGTTCAGAAATTCTGTTTCAGTTGATTTCAAAGCAAAGAATTTTTATTTTTAACAACTACCCTGGGATTCTGATTATGGACTGAACAGGGACCAGAAAATCCTGATAGGTAGAGGCATAGTTGAAATAATTACATTCAAGGAAAGCTCCCTGGCTTGGGAAACATGATTGGTATCCATAGCGACCTTCGCAGTACTCCCAGCTCTGCATCTCACTTCTCTCAGGCGTAGCCTCTAATATTGCAGCTGTTTTTTGGCTAGGGGCAGCATTGCCTCAGCCAAACATCTGTGGGGTGTAGAATAATAAAGTAAGCCCATCCATGCATTCCTGTTTGGCCTTTTGTAATGTCACCGAAGTGAGACCCTGCTCTAAGAGGCATGTCATTAGTTGGTCTGACCTGCTTTGGTATGAGAGTGTTTATACAAATGTGTTTTAGTTATTTTCTAGTAGACCCTGCCGGCAAGGTGGTGACCAGCCAGGAGGGCGTGTTCCGCAGCAATTGCATGGACTGCCTGGACAGGACCAACGTGGTCCAGAGCTTGTTAGCCCGACGTTCACTTCAGGCCCAGCTTCAGGTATGAATTCTCTTTTTCCCTTTCATTGAAAAACCAGTAGGAAATATCATTCACATTGCTCCCACCCTCACCAGACAAACCCTTTCTGTTTTCGTGTAGGGCCATCATTTTGTGTACATGGTCAGGATATGGGTGCAGTTTTTAATTTTGCCATTTTCCTTTAACACTTATATAATAGTTTTTAATGGTTTTATTGTACTATAAAGTTAAGTTGCTGTGCTTTTGGCTATTAGATAATACTGTAGAGAATATATCTGTTCTTATTATTAACTTGGGTTATTTCCTGACTGTAGAGTTGGAATTACTGTACTAGAGAGAGTAAGTATATTACTTTGCAAGAGGGCTGTGCCAATTTACACTGATGTCAGCGATGAATAAGTAAATCTATTCCATTGAACTCTTGCTGGTGTCAGATGTTTTCATTTAAAACAATTTTTTTCTGTTTTCATCGTACATAGTTGTACTTCAAGTTTGTTTGCATTTGCATCTTTTATTACTGGCAAAGATTATTAACTTCCAGGTTAAGCATTTCTGACACAACTTTGTTTTACCATTAAGATTGTACTAATGAGGAAAAGAGATAAATGTCTTCTGGTTTTATTTGCAATTGAAAACACTCTGTAACCCAGATTTCTAGATGATTGGCATTTGTTGTGAGGGGCAAAAAGGGCATGTCAGGTGGTTTGCTGCCTAGATGATCAGTGCTCAGCTTCACCTCTGACATGTTTATGGTACTGGGAGGATGTTGCTAAAATACCTCCTTTGGGATGAGTCGTTCCGCAGGGTGAGTCCTGGCTGGGGCAGCCTCTGGTTTGTAAGTCACTGTCTCCCTCGGCCCACTGAAGACACTGCTGGAAGTACAGTTTTCAGTGGAAACAGTGTTAGGAGTGGTTGGTTCTAGGGCTGATTCACCAGAGCCTGTTTAAATAGGTTCTGGGATTGTTTTATTCTTTTCTGTGCTAAATGCAGTGTTCAGAGACCTCATGGACTTCCAGAGGGCCTTTGGGCCAGATCCCCTTGAGTGGCACTGCCAGCGAGAGTGGGAGCTCCTCACTGGCCTCTGTCCTCCTCCATGGAGGACAGTCTTCACCCAGCTACAAGCTGGCGGGGTGGCTCCATGCCCTGGCCGAGGGTGGCATGACCCATTCTGAGGAAGGCAGTGAGCCGAAGATGGCAGTTCTGCGAGAGTTGATGGGCTAAGGGCCGGGCTTCCAAATATGTGGCTGGTGGAGCCCGAAGGTCCTTGGGTGACTCAGGAGTGAGGGTGTCTAGAGATGGGGAAGTGGCAGTGAGGAACCGTGAGGAGGGCCGAAGGGGCAAAGGCAGCAGAAGATTAAGACGGGAGGAAGGAGAAAGTGGCAGCTCACATCGCACAGCAGCTGCGCTCTCCTGCTGGCCTTTCCCCGCACACAGTACTCCTTCCCGTGATGCTGGGACTTCCCAGGTGCGGGCCGCTAGCCCCCGGAAAGGCTTTGCCCTCTGCCCTGGCTGGGAGAGGGCCATGTGGCCAGCAGTCAGGAAATGTGAAGGATTTGGGGACTTGGGGCTTTTTCTTGCTAAATTATGTTGATTGAAATCTGTTACGCATAAATACGGGTGTGGTTCTTATTCTAGAGGCTAGGAGTTTTGCACGTGGGCCAGAAACTTGAAGAACAAGATGAATTCGAGAAGATTTACAAAAATGGTAGGTGATTTCTTTAATAGAGGCAGAGTTGTTAAATTTTTGAAATAAATTATTATTTTGGATTTGGAACTATGGTTATCATTTTACTTCTTACCAGTTCCTCTCAACTTTTTTTTTACAGCCTGGGCCGACAATGCAAACGCTTGTGCCAAACAGTATGCAGGAACTGGTGCCTTGAAAACCGACTTTACCAGGCAAGCCACCCCTTTGAATGGTGTTCCACACCAGTGTCTAGAATCCTGGTGCTCGGTAGAGTCCACCTTCCTGTTGGGATGCCAGGACGTGAGACCAGGCGCCAGCGGTTCTTAGCCGCCCCAGGAATTCAGTGCAGCGTGTGTGGAGAACCAGGGCTGTGCAGCACTCCTTAAACTTCACTGCGTGCCCAGGTTCTGCAGGCCTGGGCGTGGCCTGTGAGCTGCACCTCATGAGCCCCATGGGTGCTGAGGGTGCTGCCAGTGCTGCGTTCAAGGCCACGGTGGACAGGGAGGACTTAGCACGTTGTGGCCTTGATGCGGGCACCTTTGGGTCTCCTGCTCATGTATGGATTATGGATTCCCTGGGACCAAAATACTGTTTCTAGTCTCTTTGCCTTTTCATAGCACAGCCTGCACTGTGAGTTTCTCTTCGTACTTCTTGCCTTTGGACCTAGAACTGTTTTCTCTGTCCCGCTTACAGTTGGCCTTGTGTCCGGGGTTCTATATCTGTGTGGTTGTGATTCAACCCGCCACAAGTTGAAAATAGTCAAAGAAAAATTGTGCCCAAAATGAGAATATACAGACTTTATTTCTTGTCATTATTCCCTAAATAATACAGTATAACAACTATTTACCAAAAATTTCCATTGTTTTAGGTGTTCTAAGTAACCTAAAGATGATTTGTAGTCTATGGGAGGGTTCTGTGAAAGTAGCACAATGGTCCATATAAGCGACTCAAGCGCCTGTGGACTTGGGGGACACTCTGTGGACTGGGGGATGACTGTGCCCATTTCTTGGAACAGCTAGTGACTTGTAAAATGGCTATTTTCAGGAGGATTTTTAATGCCCTCATGACTCATTTATTTCCATAACATACTGGCCCTGAAGCAGCATGAGAATTTAGTGTAACAAGTTTCCAGTTTAAAATGAACCTCTTTTAACCAGAACTGGAAAGAGAACGCAGTGGGGACTTCTGATGGATGGGTGGAACTCTCTGATCCGCTACTACAAGAACAACTTTTCTGATGGATTTAGACAAGTAAGCTTGTTTGTTCTGTGGTCATTGGATGATTGTGTGTGTGCATTTTTCTGCAGTAATGTAACCACATCAAGTTTAGGAATTTAATTTTCTTCTCTCTGTTCTAGGATTCCATTGACTTATTTCTTGGGAACTATTCAGTGGATGAATTAGAATCTCATAGTCCTTTAAGTGTTCCAAGGGACTGGAAATTCCTGGCTGTAAGAAACCTTTCTTTGTTTTCAAGTTGTTGAAAGCATTGTCTGAAGGTGTAGATGTTGCCAGCTCTTTTGCCCAGAAACAGTATATGCTGTTCTAAATGGAGTACAGGTACTCAGGCTTCCCCAGGGAGAAGATCGGGGAAGGGGTGAGATGGCCATGAGCTTTTTTCTCTTCTGGGGTGCTCTCTGGTGCACTCTGTTGTGTGAGCACACATAAGCCAGGCAGTGGAGGGTTTCTTGTTTTGGGAGGGCTTTGGTCCCCTCGTGCTCAGGGAGTTGCCAAACGTGTAGTGTGGAAGGCAGAGTGTGTTCTTGACATTTGCCTTCTTTTTCACTCCCTGTTCAGTGGTTAGGCGTGAGCCTCTGGCGCCTGAGGCTGGCAGCAGAGCAGGCCTGGGTTCTCCCCAGGTGATGCCTCCCCTCCTTCCGCTTAGCCTCCTCTTGTGGAGGAAGGGGCCACTCCTCGGCTTGGGCAGTTGGGATTGAACCCTAAATGATGTTGTTTGAGTGCAAAAAAAAGAAAAAAAAGATACTGTGTATATTGTGGAGAGTTTTATTCTTTTTCCAAAAACATATGCACAACTGATTGTGCAACCTTTGGTAATTGATCTTAATGGTGGTTTCTCTTTTCTCTTTTCCAGTTGCCTATTATCATGGTTGTTGCCTTTTCAATGTGCATTATCTGTTTGCTAATGGCTGGTGAGTCTGCTCTTACTTCACATTCTTACATTTATTCCTTAGTTAGAATGTTGGACTTTCTCATGTAACACCTTCAGGGGTTTTGTTTTTGTTTTTTATTTTTTGGGTGCTGGGGATCAAACTCAGGGCCTTGGGCTTGCTAGGCAAGCACTTGAGCTAAATGCCTAAGCCCTTGAAGTTTTGAGCACACTCAGCCCTTGATTTTCACCTATTAGAAGATTTTATGAGAGTGAGCCAGGCACAGTGGTGTACGCCTGTAATTCCAGCACTTGGAAGGCTGAGGCAGGAGGATTGCAAGTTTGAGGCCAGCCTGGGAAACTTAGTGAGACTCTGTTTAAAAAACTGTGTGGAGTCTGGAGGCGCAGCGCGAGGTGACGTAAGAGAGGTGCCCTCTCTATGAGGTTGGGGAGCGGCTGAATCGGCCTTTTCCGCCCACTCCCCCCTCCCCCTGAGCGCCGCTCCGGCTGCACCGCGCTCGCTCAGAGCTCCGGGCTCCTGCTAAGCTAGCGCGGCCGATGTCTCCCTTTAGTTACCATCATGATTATCTGCCGGGACCTCATCAGCCACGATGAGGTGTTCTCCAACATTTCCAAGATCCGGGAGATCGCGGACGGGTGTGCCTGGAGGTGGAGGGCAAGATGGTCAGTAGAACAGAGGGTAACATTGATGACTCACTCATTGGTGGAAATCCTCTGCTGAAGGCCCGGAGGGCGAAGGTACCGAAAGCACAGTAGTCACTGGTGTTGATATTGTCATGAACCATCACTTGCAGGAAACCAGCTTCACAAAAGAGGCCTACAAGAAGTCCATCAAAGACTATATGAAATCAATCAAAGGCAAACTTGAAGAGCAAAGACCAGAAAGAGTAAAACCTTTTATGACAGGGGCTGCTGAACAAATCAAGCACATCCTCGCTAATTTCAAAAACTATCAGTTCTTTACTGGTGCAAACATGAATCCAGATGGCATGGTTGCTCTCCTGGACTATTGTAAGGATGGTGTGACCCCATTTATGATTTTCTTTAAGGATGGTTTAGAAATGGAAAAATGTTAACAGATTCAGCGGTTACCTTGGACCTATCACTTGTCATAACTGGCTGCTACTTGTCATCCACACAACATGAGGATTTTAGACAAATGGGACTGATGTCATCTTGAACGCTTCGTTTATTTTGACCGTGATTTATTTGGAGTGGAGGCATTGTTTTTTAGGGAAAAAAGAAAAACATGTCATGTAGGTTGTCTAAAAATAAAGTGCATTTAAACTCAAAAAAAGAAACAAAAAAACTGTGTGGAATAAATAAGATTAGTTCTTCTGATGTTACTGGAAGAGAAATACATACCTTGTAGTTTGATAATCGATTGGGTTTTATTTCCTCGTTTGTATTTGTGGTGCTGAGGATTGAACCAGGGCTTCAGCTTCCTAGACAAGTGCCCTACCACTGAGCCACACTCTTGGCACCTGGTCATTTGTTTATTCATACAAGAGTTTGATAACTTTTTTTTTTTTTGGTGCCGGGGATCGAACTCAGATCCTTGTGCTTGCAAGGCAAGCACTTTAACCACTGAGCTAAATCCCCAGCCGATAACTTTTTTTTAACTACCAAAGTAATATATGGTAATTATAAATAATAAAGGTAGGCAAAAAACAGGAAAATATTACTAGTCTGCCTTCCAGAGATAAGCTAACTCAACATGCTGGTGTTTTAATCTCTATAAATGTGTGGGATTTTTTTCCCCTAAATTGAGATACCATATATTTTTGTAATCTGCTTTTTCATTTAGTTAACTTAGCAGTATAGTTATAGAAGTACAGGATAGCCAAAAATTGCGTATTTTTTTGTTTTTATAAGATAATATAACAAAATATAAAAATGACAGTTTTATCAAATGTATTCAATACAAGAATCATCTGTTTGAAATGACACCCACCCAGGCAACGCCGGGACAGTCTATATGTGAACATACATGGCCCCATTGAGTTTGGGCGAAGTGTGTGGTGGGCAGGGAGGTTGACCCCAGGAGCTCCACGTGGGTACAGTGGAGGGGCCCTTTTGGGGTGTCCAGCCGCTCGTAAGGGACCTACTTTCTTCTTTATTGTCTCAAAGGTCTTCTTTTTTGTTGTTGTTGTTGTTATTTTGCACTCTGTATTTCTGGCTGGCCTCAAACTTGTGGTGATCCCAAGTTGTGGTGATCCTGCCTCAGCCTCCTCAGTGCTGGGATGACAGGTGTGCCACCTTGACTGGCTGTCTCAGAAGAATTTCAAGGACCACGAAAATTGGTAATTGTGCAAGTTAAGGCCTGCTAGTGCACACCTGTTGTTCCACCCACGTGAGCCTGAGACAGGAAGATCCAGCTTTCAGGCCAGCATCGCCAGTTCAGTGAGACTTTTCCTTGAGAAAATTTTTAAAAGGACTGGGGAATGTGGTGTAGTAGTAGAGCACTTGCCTAGTGTGTGCAAGGTCCTAGCAGTGTCAATCCCCACTACTGCCCCCCCCAAAAAAGAGGTTCTTACATTTTTTCTGCGTGCAAATAAACTTTAATGTTACGAGGATGTGCTGTGCAGCTGACATTGGAGATGGTGTTAACAGATGGCTTTTGCTAATTCTGTTTTTTACTATCAACAGGTGACACTTGGACAGAAACACTGGCTTATGTGCTCTTCTGGGGAGTGGCAAGCATCGGAACATTTTTTATTATTCTTTTCAATGGCAAAGATTTTGTTGATGCTCCTAGATTGGTCCAAAAAGAAAAGATAGACTGAATTTGTGTTTGTGGAAAGCGGCTCGGGTTGGAAGAGTCCGTGGTGCAGAGCTGGAGTCTTTACTGACCCGCTTTCCACGCTAGCACAGGTCTGTCTTGGCCTTTCTCCCAAAGCGCCTGCCCTGCTGAGTGTGGGCGGTGACCACACTGACCTGATGTCATGGCCTTGACCTCCTCACTCTTGGGACGGTTATATTTATAATTTGAAGCTATACTATAATTGAAATAGAGCCTGAATTCAGCCCACAGAATGGAAGGAATCTATTCATTGTCAAGTTAATCAACTGTTGCAGATAAGTAATATATTTTAAAAACTTAGCTTCTTTCATTATTTAAAACAGTAAAATTATTTTTCTAGCTCAGTTTCATTATTGTCATTATAGAAGCTGTTAGCAAGTCACTGGCAGCAAGTACACCTTTCCACACCCCTTTGGACTTGCCTTAGAAGTTTGATAATAAGCTGACCCTGTGTTTAGAGAGTGTGCATCTCATGCAGTTGTCAGCTTGGTGAACTGGCTGGGACATCCCGGCGGGAAGAGGCGCGTGGCCCAGGCTCCGATGTCGCTGGGCCGCCCTGGACCTCAGCCTGTGCTGTTGCACTTGCACCAGCATTTAAGCATGACGCCAGTTCACATATACTTTATCTTTTTTGAAAGGTCTAAATGAAATCAAAGAATGTAAAGTTCCTCTCCTCTGCTAAAGGTCCAAAGCTGTCTCTTTTTAAGGATTGTCCCATTGTGGAAAATTCCCTCATCTGGCTAGCTACTTCCTTCTGTCCCTTCTTTGGTGGTTACTCATCAAGACACACAGGCCTCCGAGAGGGTCTGTGCTAGATCTGACACTGAACTTGGGGGCTGCAGCTGCTTCGCCATGCATGGTACTATTGCATTCACTGTCAGGGTTTTTGTTCAATAAGTGTGTCTGAACTCAGTGCTTCCTGGTAGTTAGAATCTCCGAATCAAGGACCAACTTCATGTGCAAACACCCCTGAGAAATAATGCTTCAGAAGCTGTGCATAGTTCTAAGTCAGATTGTATATTCAAATTGTAATTATGAGGTTTAGGTATTAGAACAGTATGTAAAGTAGCATAATTACTACTATTTCAAAACAATTAAACACTGCTATACTATTTCAGTGTTGTGCTTGAAAACATGTACATTTTTTTTCCCCAATAGTAATACCTTATGTTGTCCTTAAATATTTCTAAAAGCCTTTAACATTACTTTCTTTCACCATTATCTTTTATAAACATTAATAAGAGTTGTTGCTTTTAGAAACGCTCAAGGAAATAATATCTGGGAAAACTGCATAGCTTTAAATCAGTCATTAAATTCACAGTGGGATATGTGAGTAGAACCACCTATTCTTACCATGTAAATAAGCATCATTTGTTCCAAAGATGGAGTATTGGAACTTAGCTCCTGTGTACTGTAATATAATATCCAAGTGCTCCTGGGCATTTCACAGTAAGAACTTAACGTCAGCAACTACAGCGAAGACTGAATCTGAGCTGCTAATGTGGCTGCTTTTAAGGATGGACTAATCTTGGCATCAGCATTTGAGAACCCTGTCATGATTTTATTTAATTCATATACTGTACATCCGTAAGTGAAAATAAAAGATCATATTCTTTTCTAATTATTGGTGGTATCGTTTCTGTACTTTATCATTTCTGTACTTTTTCTTGAAAGATGGTGTTTTCAAATTCATCTTAAAGCAATGTATGGTCATTATAGAAAAATCAGATAACCTAAGTAAACAAAATCAGTAGCTTCTGAATCCTCTTTTCCAGTTATGATCACTTAAGAAATTTTGTATATCTTTAAAGTTACTTTTTAGTTACAGATGAAAGCAGAGAAATATTTATTAAAACCCATCAGAGGTATCCCCCACCTGCAGATGACATGGTTTCTAGCACGATGCAGTTCTCGGCTGGGAAGTAGGGCAGTCCTGCTTGTTAGGAAGCGTTCTCTCTCCATGGGGAGGGGAGCACTGATGTCAGCAGCATGGTGCCCGGGGGCCCTGCCCCTGTGGGAAGTGAGACGGAACCTCGATGACGGCACCCATTCCACACATGCTTGTGTGTCTCCATGGGCTCCCGACACATGCATCTTAGAGCAGGAGAGGTTTACTTCGGCTCACAGTTTGAGGCATCTGTCTGTCCCCAGCTTCTCCAAGGCGAGAACATCATCGTAAAGGGCAGAGCAGAGGAGAGCTGCTGGACTCATGGCATCGAGGAGGCAGGACGAAGAAGACCACAGGGGAAGGGTCCCGAGGTTACACCCCGCGACCCACCTGAACAGCTGGAAGTGTGCATTCTAATCTGGAGTCAAGCCAATCAAGTTGACAGTGGAGACTACCTTCATAGTGTGTTACCCAGAAATAAATTACAGTGAATCCTGAAAACATGATCTTTATTTCCTTTTTCAAGTTTCCTAGTGAAATAATTTCAGCAAAATTTAGTCGTTAATTTGGAAATTAATTGAGCTCACTAGGTTTCCAAGGAGGCACTGCAGAGGAACGAGACTGTCAGCAGTATATTGGTTACCTAGCACTGTGTAACGAGTTACCCTAGAACTTGCTTTGAAGCAGCCTGTATTTGTATTTATCTTCTTTTAGTTCTTGTCCATCAGGAATTTGGGCCTGGTTTAGCTCTCTCCCCTGCTTCAGGGTCTCCCAGAAAGCTGCAATCAAGGTTCATCTGGAGAGAGTCCACTTCTAGAATCACTCTGATTATTGTCAGGATTTGGTTCCTTACAGGCTGCTGGCTGGAAAGGACCCTCAGTTCCTTGCCATGGGCTCCTCCCATCACAGTGTGGTTCGTCAAGGCCAGTAAGAAACAGTATACTAGCAGTACAGCCTTTCATAACCTCATCTCTCACGCCTCCTCCTGTCACTCTGCTGCGGTGGAGGAAGTCACAGGCCCGCTCATACAGAGGCGTGAACACCAGCAGGCGAGGATCTTTGGGGAACACCGGGAGTCTGCCAGCCACAGTGGGGAAGAGGCACCGCAAAGGTGAGGCAGAGAGCCAGGACTGGAGGGAAGCAGGTGGCTCCCTGTAGGAGGTGGGGCTGGCGCCAGGACCTAGGTATACAGGTTTCCTAAAGCTGTGTCGCAGAGGAGTGAAGACGTCGCTGGGGAACCACGAGGTTCCCCTTGTGCAGGGCACAGCTGCCAGCTGCCCTGGGAGTGTCTGTATTCCTGCCAGGTCCATGTTATCACCAGTGCCTGGCGTTACTAGACTTGTGACTTTTGAAGCCAGCAAGGGCCTCATTCTGGCATTTCTCTGATCATGAACAAGATTAAGCATCTTCGCATAGCTTTGCTGTTTCTGGCTCTCTGTGTTCCCTTTCCTTTGCTGGTGAGGTGTCTCGGCTGCCTGTTAGAATGTTCTCAGTGGTTTGTCGAAATTCTTTGGTGGGTATTTGTACCAGAAATATCCTCTCCTGGTTTATAGTTGTCTCATTTTCTTCTAGATGACTTTGATGAAAGAGGGGCCTAATCTCGTTTTCCTCCCACGTTCATGCTAGACTGTATGACAACATTGCTTATCCTCACAGGATACCTTTTCACATGGTTTTGCTTTTCCACCTTTAGGTCTTTGTTCCATCCAAAAGTGCTATAAGAAAAAACCCTGGTTGCCAAGAATACTATTCTCAGCAAAGCTGCACTTCAGAAATGAAGAAATAAACAAAAGCAGAAGGAACATATGGCCATGAGGCCTTTCCAGGACTGCTTAAAGGAAGCGAAAGGACGGTACTTAGCATCAGAAAGCATAAACTGGTAAACACATTTGTGATCAAATTTGGAATACTCCATTACTATAATGGTGGTAGGTAGATCTTTCAAGTCTCTAATATGAAAAGTCAAAGTGATCAAAAATAACTGGCTGCATGTAAATTATAGCAGTAAAAATAAAAATTGGGGAGGAAAGTATAATTCTAGAGATACGCAGGTGAGCAAAGTTAAGTTATCAGCTCAGTAGAGTTTCTTATAACTAATTCTTTATGGATTTGGGAAGCAGACAGGTGCAGTATTTGGGGCTTAAATAATTTAAAAAGCAACCAAGGAGGCCATAATGAGATGGTGGGTGGCTGACTGGGGGCTCTGGGAAGTCCAGTTCTCAGGCTGTGAAGGCCCTGTCTCCTTTCCTAAGGGAGTGCATGACAAAAGTCCCCAGGGCCACCAGGGGGATGCACATGGTGGAGGAGGCCACAAGCAGCCCGATGGCAATAACTGCATACGTTGGGTAGTCCTTGGTCACCAGCTGGCCCTGGAGGAGAGACAAAGGGTCAGAGACGGACCTTCCCACCACAGCTTCTGAGAGCATTGGCCAGGCTTCAGCCCCTGCCAAGGTGGAGATGCTGTGGGTGGGAAGCTAGTATTGGAGATGTCCACAACAGCCCCAGGACTAACCAGCGCCTCATCTGAGGTGCCGTTCAGGGCACCAAAGTGCAGGGCCTCCTGTTGCCCAGAGTAGGGCTTCTGTGGCTGTGGAAATGCTCTGCGTTAGTCTATCCAGTGTGGTACCCCCACACCTGTGCTGAGGAGTGGCGCCTGCCCCTGCAGGGACAGTCTCGCAGCATCCAGGAAGCAGTCACAGGAAGCTCCAGGGGACTGCTCCTGTCTCGTCACTGTGGCACCTGCAGCTCCACAGTCAGGGCTGAGCATCTGTCAGCCTCCGTGGGGGGCCCTGAGCTCTCTCCAGTCACCTCCCACCACAGCACAGCTCCTCGGGTCAGAGAACTAAAGGCCCCCCC
>PVJO010023001.1:0-26922 GCA_004026905.1 Hystrix cristata | reverse complement strand
CCTTGAAGCAAAAGACTGATTAATGAGAAAAGCATAACAAATGTGATAGGAGAGACTTCAGATTAAAGACCCAAAAAGCCAGAGTGAGCTATTCATTTTTATGCCTAGGATCAATGAAGTGTGGACAGCTGTATAGAAATGTGATTGGGCCAGAAAAAAGTAATTGAAGGGTATCCCGCAAGCTTTCTGTTCTGATTCTTTGAAACACCACATTCCTTTTGGAGATGGGGCAGGACTCTCCTGGAAAGAGAGCTTTAATTCCATTATGGCCAACTTTTAAAGAGAAAAGAAGGGAAAATTCAGAGTAATATGTTTATATCTTTAGCTGTTTTTGAGGAAAAGAAGTTCCTGTACCTATGATCTGACCGTGGAAGAGGAATCCCAGCGTGCCTCGGGGAAGAACGGGGAATAAGAGACAGGAAGATACAAAGCTCTGTCTGAGGCCTTTGTTTTCAGGCATCATTTTCTCAGCTTCAATAAAGATGTAGTCAGTAAGAACTAATGCTCATATAGCTATATAGTATAAATCATGATTAGCCTGAAATAATATGAAAACACATAAAGATAAGTGAAAGTTGGGTTTAAATTATTTATAACTCAATTTTGAGGATTATATCTGTACTTCATTTGCCTTTTTAATTATAATTTAATCCTATACTATTCACCTACAATATCAAGTTAATAAAATGGAAAATCATGTATGATACCAAATTTTCCCTCAGTATAACAATTCAAAGAATTTCTGAAATGGAATATTTTCTATTTAATGTTTTAGTCATAAGGAAGGCTTAAAATATTCTAACAGACATGGGTTTAATTTACTTGGTTTTATTGTTTTTTTTAATCCACGAGACATAATATTTTATACGATTATTTTATCATTCTTTTATTGGCTTGTTAATATTTTGAAATACGTGATTTCATAAAATGTGGCTAAAGAGCTGAGTTTTCTTTACTGTAGTGTCATTTTTCACAGTAAAAGAAGGAATCAAACTTTTTTTTAGTGAAATACCATTTTAGAGGATGCATTAATGATAACACCTTGTCTGTTAACCCTACATACGATTTTTCACAAGTACCCACTAATGGTTGAAATTGCTGAGATCAATATCATTGTTTACAAATATATAAACATTCATTCAACTGTGGTAGAATGAATATATAATCATGTAGATGATTACCTCCATTCTCATGTCACTCCAATGATTCTACCAACAAACGATTTTCAAAGCCACAATTGCCAATCAAAAAGAACAAATCCAAGAAAGAAGGACAAGATAAAGGAAGGAAGATGAAGAAAAGAAGGAACGAAGGAACAAATGAAGGAAAGAAAATTAGCCAATAACATATAAAGAAGTTCATTATTTCGGACAAAGATTTCTATAGATCAGATATTTGGATTGAGACCCTACATTTTACTCAAAATCCACACCATTTGCAATAAACATGTTTTTATCTACAAGTACCAGACACGATAAAAGATTGTTTAATGAACATGTAGTTCATGACAACAAAATAACATTAGAAGTTTAAAGTCTGTTTTCTTTTGTTTTGAATTAGCACCTAGCAATCATACATTCCATGTGATAGATTACATATGTCCATTATGTAATATCCACATCAGGGTACATAGCATACCCATAAGAGTTGCAATCAGGATAAGGAAAAAAAAAAGCATTTGGAATCCTTACTTTAAATATACACTTGGACTTTAATAAGATGTAAACATTATAAGCCATAAATACTTCAATAATTTGGGAACAGGGAGATTTATGTTAACAAAGTTCTTAGATAAACACCATATTCCTAGAAGAGGAACTGCAGAATATTGATGTAGAGCTACAGGTTTTTCAAAAATAAAAGGAAAAGTTAAATTAGTGTATTAGAAAATTTAAGAGAACAGATGCATGGTACATAAAGATTCCGGCAGGAGTAAACCAAGCAAAAGTATAAAAAATAATTCAGAAAATAGTCACAGGCACTTCTCAATTGAATGAAAAATGGGGGCACATCATTAGCAGGAAAAATTAATGGAAGGAAGATGGGGGAAAGAATCATTCTAAAAACAGATAACTATCTCAAGAAAATGTAACATATGAAATATACATTGATCCCATCACTGTCTGACAAATAGAGATGTAAGAAACATATTTAAGGTCATTCAGCAGTCTTCAGAAAATACCAGAAATAAGAGTGAGGTCTAATGATTACCCTGCCTTGCACACAAGAAAATTATATAATAATGACAATAAATCTCTCTTTTAGAGAACATTTCTTCACTAAGTGCAGGCTGTCATTATAAAAATTATTTGTTCTCTTACGATCATTATTATAGGAGAAAGTCATTATTTCCACCACTAGTACTGATTGAAAAGAAAGGTCAAGTGAATTGTTGCAAGATTGACAGCAGCATTGAAAATAAAAGCAAGGGCTTTTAAAACTAAATTTCAATCACTTAATGTGCATGAAATGAAAAGTAAAAGTATAAAAGTAAGGAAAACCTTGGATTTCTGTTCTGAAGTAATTTATCGTGGAGACCAGGAATGGTGGAGTCAATAATTAAGTATATCCAAAAAGATTTTTACTTTTTTTAAACAAAGGATCCAAAGCAGTCAAATATATATTGTATAAAGTTTGAGTTTTGTAAAATAAAATATTCATGCTAAAGTAATCATTGTGTAGTTTTAAAATTTCCAGTTATTCTAATTAGTCTCTCATTTTAGCTTTTAAAACAAAAACAGCTAGACTTGGCTTCACTTTTATTATTTCTGTGTGGCAACCTTCAGCTACCAAAAAGGCAATAAAAGAAATAACTCTTAGTTTACATTTGGAAAGTTACCATATTTCTATCTCTATTAAAAATTTAGTTATATTTAATTGTTTGCAATAAAGAAAATACTACAGAACTTTAATTAGAAACACAAACTATGAGACTTCTCTATATGTAATTTTTTTTTTAAATTAACAATCTCAAGCATTATTGCTTGCGAATAATAACATATCACAGTTTTGTAAAAGGCCACCATGCACGGAAGCAGGCATTTAAGAAACAAAACCCCAAGACATTACAATAGTAAAATGATTGATTTCCTTCTGTTATTAAAGATAGCATCTAAATATGAAATCTAAATCTAAGTTTAATTTTTAAAATTTCAAGCAAAAATTTAAAATTACATAGGAGATACAAGAAAATAAAGAATTCAGAAATAGAAATGCTAAAAAATAATTAGAGCCGGGTGTGGTGGCACACTCCTGTAATCCCAGCACACAGGAGACTGAGGCAGGAGAATTGTTGTGAGTTCGAGGCCAGCCTGAGCTATGTGATGAGTTCAAGGACAGCTTGAACTACGTAGTGAAACCCTGTCTCTAATAATAATAATAATAATAATAATAATAATAATAATAATAGTAATAATGATTAGGATTAGCATGGAAATAAATTAAATTTATTATAAAAGGAAGTAACTTCTCAATTAAGAAATAAATGGTAGAGTAGGAGGAAACAACAATATAAGGAAAACGCTAAATTTAAAATCAGACTAGTGCGACAACAGTGAAACGATAGAGGAACACAGGAAACTTAAATCTATTGAGGAAAACACTGTGGCCACAAAGGACGTTCTGTGTACAGGTGTAAAGATACCTTAACATATTCACTGTGAACCTGGTGAAGATATATTTCATGCTAGATTAAATTTGGCAAGAAAATTGGAGTTAAAATGATAATGAGTTTCAAGGTGCATCCATTTTTCTACACATTACTCAAGTTTTTCTTTCTTTATGGCAGAGTAGTACATCATGGTGTGTAAATACCACGTTTTCTTTAACCGTTCATCAGTTGATAGACGTATGTGCTGCTTCCAAGATTTAGCTACTATGAATTGTGTGGCTGTACGCATGGGTATGCATAGGTACAAAAATAAATAAATAAAAGGAATCAAGGGATGGGTGGAGCAGGGAGAAAGGGAGAAGGAAGGGGATGAAGAAAGGAATCAAGATATGTTATGCACATGTACCAACCTCCCACAAGGAGTGTAAACATCGTGTGCTACCTGCATGTACTGATAAACTAAAAATGTAAATAACTAAAGCAGTGAAATTCCAACTTCTTTCCTTCTTTTTCTTACCTAAAAAAAAAATCATAAAATAAGATGGCAAGTATGTAAAAGTGGAAATAAATGATCTCAGGCTTAAAGTGGAAATAAATTATCTCAGACTTAAAATTATTTATCTAACTAAATTATCATTTATGAGACAGCGCTAATAATTTCTTTAAAAATAAAAGGAGTCAAAAAATTGACCACCCAGAACCTTCATAGACAAAAGCAATTGTTACAGGACAAACTCCAGTCAAGTCTGCTGCACTTCTATTACAAGGAATGAAATTTAAGAAGAAGGGGAAAACAGTTAATCACTATTTGTACATTTAAAACACAGTTTAAAATGTTGTATGTGGTATGCCTGCAATTTTGAGAACACACACACAGACACACACACACTTTTTTTTTTTTTTTTTTTTTTTTTTTGAGACAAGATCTCACTATATAGTCCAGACTGGCTCCAAACTTGCAGGGATTCTCATGCCTCAGCCTCCCAAGTGGTAGGGATTACAGGCATGAGACACTATATATGCATTGAGTCTATTTTTAATGACACATTTCCAGAAATCCCTACATCAAGCATTTACATAGTTATTTGATCATGAATACGTATTGTTTTTAAATTATATTCTATTTTATGGACTGAGACATTTAGAAAATTAATTTTAAAAGTTCAAGTTCTTTCAGATGTATAGATGTTTATTACCCTATTTTATGTTGCTTAAAATTAAAACTGATACAATTGCTTTTGCATTTGTTTCTAGTATTTTTTTTCACTATTTTTATTTTTAATCATTTTTGTAATATATTTATGTTTCCCTTGAGAATACATTGGAGTAGTACTTGCCCCAAATCTAATCAGTAATCTAGATATTCTAACAGGGAAATTGAAAACATTTACATTTGTTCTAAAAATCAGATTCAATTTAGAGTGATACATAAATATAGTTAGAATCTTCATTTTTGATTCTTCTTTGTATCTAACAAATTACTCTGCTTTCATTTTGCTGAGTGACTTTGTTATATTTTAGAGTGTATTTTACACAGTTTAAAATTCCTCAGTCCTTACATCTTTGAACATCATCCATTCATCTTATACTTAAAATATATTTTGAATGTTTGTAGATTTGAAATTAAGAACTATTTTTCTATGAAAATGAAAACTTTTCTGTTATTTTTTGAATATATTTTGACAATATGTTATCTAATAAAAATCTATTATGTATTAATTACCTTTATAAATCATGTAATTATATTGAGCATTATAAAACATGCCACAGTATATCAAAAAGTTTATTCTCTTCCTTTCCTGATTTTTTCTCATTCAGATTTTGCCTGTGTTTCATTGGTGAGAAATATTTCTCTACTATCTCATGTATTATATGTTCCCTCTTCTAATTTTGTTCAATTCTCTGATCTACTATTAATCAAATATTGGAGGAAAAAAATATACATGTATAATTAAAAAGTGAGAAAAAGTTATTGTGAACCAAAAGAGCAAAGTTATTGTGAACCAAAAGAGTATAATAATCATTAACCAGCTCTGGCCTAAATATTAGATTTCAAAATACATAATGGTGTTAGGAGAAATGGAAGCCCACATGAAAAGGTGAATTAGATATAATCCTTGATATTCTCCACACAAATTAACTCAAAATGAATGACAGTACTAAACGTAAAGTATAAAACTACAAGTATCTCAGAAAATGGCATAAGAGGTAGTCTAGAACTGATGAAATTTTTTAGATGCATCATGGCAGTATCTGGGAAAGAAAAATATTTGATGAGCTGCATACCCTTAAAATTAAAAAGTCTTCCTCCGTGAAATACAAAGCCAAGACCATAAAAGGGCTCACAGGTTGTGAGAAAATGTTGACAAAAGACATATCTGACAAAGAACGTCTCCAAGATACACCAAGAATTACTTAAGAACAATATGAAAATGAACAACCCTATTAATAAATGAGCAAAAAATGTGAACAGATAAATCATCAAAAATACAGGCAGCAAACATATAAGAAAGAATGCTCCCACTGTAAGTCATTAGGGAGTTGCAAATTCAAACAATGATAAGATACTACACAGGAGTTAGACTCATTAAGATTTAAAATATTGGTGACTCTGATAGTAGCAATAATGTAGAATAAACTCTTGATCATTGTTATTGGAAATACAAAATGGCACTGCCATATTGGAAGACTCTTTTGCAGTTGCTTCAAAAACTAAACATATTCTTACCATATGGTCCAAAAATTGCCCTTTTTGGAATTTACCCAAATGAGTTTAAAACGTATGTCCACACAAAACCTGCACACTGCTGTTTATAACAGCTTTGTTCATAATTGCCATAATTTGAAAACAGTCAACATGTGTTTCAGTAGGTGAATGGGGAAAAAAAAACAAAAAAAACAAAAAAACCAACTTTGGCTCCTCAAAACTATGGAATATTTTTCAGTACTACAAAGAAATCCCCTAACAAGCCATTTACAAACAAGGAGAATCTTTACATATATGTTGTCATTAGATGAAAGAAACCGAGCTGAAAAATTTGCTTTATGTATAATTACAATTAGATGACATTCTGGAAATAAAGAAAAGTCTGGAGACAGTATACAGATCTGTAGCTGCCAGGTATTGTGGGGGAAGGACGAATAGGCGGATCATATGAGGATAACACTATTCTATATGTGGAATGATTGAAGATACATGTCATACCAAACAGTAGAATGTACAATATTGAGTGAAGCTTAATATAAATCATCATGTTGGATGATACCAATATGTCATTAACTGCAAACGTTGCACCACTTAGTACTGGATATGGATAGTGAGAGAGAGTGTTTATGTGGGGGGACAGATGGTAAATGTATATGGCAAAACTCTGTAACGTCTTCTGAATTTCCAGTAAACCTAAAATTATTCCAAAAATGGAACTTATTTAAAATGCATACTGAATAAATACTGAGTAGAGAAATATCTAAAAATAAAGACATAAAAATTAGATCTGGAAATTGAAAACCTCAAAATAGAAAGGAGGAGACTTGATAACGGAAACAATCAAGACAAATCACTTTTAAAACAAGAGGTGAATTAAATAAAATACTAGAAAAGTATTGTTATTAAATTTGCAACTTTTGTCTAACAATGTGTCCTCCTTGCAGAATATACATTGTTTCTAAACAGATAAAGAAGAAGAATAAAATTTAAAGAGGTTGTATGTTATCAAGAACATGCTCACAACTTCAATAGGAAAAAGTCATACTATCTTTATAAAAATAAATCAGGAAAATTTATAAAATGGTTAATTCCCTGGCTACTTAAAACGTATCAACATGCTTTTTAAAAGCAAAAATAACATGATAATTATTCTCAGAGCCATAAATATGCTTCATTTTCTCTAATCTTACTCATTTCCCCAGCTTCACTACACAGGGAGGCTGAGATTTTAAAAATAATTCCCTTACTGTTTTTTCTAATTCTCTGAACACATGCAAGTTTCTGTAAGACTGTATTGTTTATTTTTAGTTATGTGATATTTATGAATGTTATATATTTGTGCATTTCCCCTGGAGCTTTCTCTTCAATATATACTTTTGTTCTTTAGAAATGTTAATTTTTTTGTAGAAACCTTGGATTTATAGTACTTATTTTAACCAATATTCCATTTGTTCGCCAAATGGTGGACTTGATTAGTTACTTTTCCTGAGCCAATGGTTTTCAAGAGAGGAGATTTTCTATAGGACATTTATAAGTTACAATATTCATCCATAAGCCAAATGCAGGAAGAGTGCCAAATGTCTATCTGTGCACTGGAGACCCAAAAGATCCAGTCAAGGGCTGGGAGCCCACAGCACTGTCCCATGTATGTCCATGTCTGCAGATGCTGGCTGAAGAAATCTTTACTGGAACCAGGATATGATGCTCAGAGCAGAGATGAAGACCAGAGCTCCCCCGAAGCAACAGCAGCCATCCTGGATGACAGCAAGGCCCCGAGCTCCTTCTTTGCAGAGAACAGCCGAGTTCCTTTCAGGAGAACCAGCCACAGCAGAGCTTCTCCTGGGGAACAGCCCGCCACAATCTTCTGCTCCCGTTCTGCTTTATATTGCATCAGCAACAATCCTCAAGTGGATCCTCTATGCCCAGAACCACATCATCTCAGTCCAGCTGGGCATTTTGGTTCAAGTTGACCATAATAATAAGTCCACCATTTTTACATTTCTTGATTATTATAAATAATACATATATATATGGAGAGAAAGAGCGAGAGCAAGAGAGAGAGAGAGAGAGAAGAAGGAATTATTGAATACGGGCAAAGACAGTCAAAGGCAAGCTTTAATTATACATAAATGCTATTTATTTTACTAGAATGTGAGAATCTTTTCCTAAAATCATTTTTTGACTTGCATTGCCAGCAATAGGTGCTTCTTTTATTTTTCATATTATTCAGAAATTTAAACTTTCAGACTTTAAAAAGTTTTGTTAAGTTAATATTTAAATCTCATTTACTTGATGACAATGTTGGGTATTTTTTACTAAGGTTGATAGGCATTTCACATGTGTTTTAATCATTCTTGAGTTTGTATTTTCTGTAACGTCTTTTTGTCATTTGCCTATAAATTGCTTAGGTTGTATTTCTTTCTGTTTTTAGAGTTGTACATATGTAGGTACGAGAATACATAACCTGGGAAAAGCAGTTACTTGCATTCAGAAGAATGAATATGCATCTATATCTCTCATCCAGTACTATAATCAAATCAAAATGGTTCAGAAAACTCAGATAATAAAGGAGAAACACTGAATTTGCTGGAAGTTACAATAAGTAAAGCTCTTTAAAATACAGGCATAGGCAAGGACTTTATGAAAAAAAAAAAAAAACCAACTGCTGAAGAAATAGTATGAAGAATGAAGAAAAAGGATTATATTGAATTAGGAAAATTTCTGCACATTAAAAAAAAAAAAAACTAATAGGGTGAAGAGACAACCCACAGAATAGAATGTGAAAGAAAATTTACTGGCCACTAATGTTTAGAATAGATAAGGAACTAAAAAAATAAGAAATCCCAAAAATAAAAGACATTCTCAAAATATAAGCCACTGAAAAAAACAGACATTTCTCAAAAGAAGTACAAATGGCCAACAAGTATATTATAAAAAAAAAAAAAAGTTCAGCACCTTTTTCATTGGAGAAATGTGAATCAAAACAACGAGTTTCCATCTTATTCTAGTATAAGTGACTATTATTAATGGCACAAGACACACACACTAGTGAGGTAGTAGAGAAGGGGAACACTCATACATTTTTGGTGGGGGTGAAAATTGGAACAACCACCATGTAAATCAGTATGGAGATTCCTCACAACTTAAAATTAGAAACCCCACTAAACCAGCTATACACCTGGGTATTTTCCTGAAAGACCTAGTGCTGTCACATTACATTGACGAGGGGGCACCCACGTTTATAGCAACTTGGTTCATAACAGCAAATCATGGAAGCAGCGAATGTGCCAATTAACAGACGAAAAGATAAAGAAAATGTGATACACACACACACGTAAGTGTAAAGAGGACATCTTTTAGTCCTTTGTAGGAAAATGGATGTATCTTGAGATCATAATGCTAAGTAAAACAAATTAGACACAGAAGGTTAAATGTTGCATGTTTTCTCTTATATTAGAATCTCCAAAATAAATAATTTAAGGGCAAAATAAAAGAGATGTTAGAAAAGAGGGAAGTAGACTTTTGTAGATGAGAAGGTGATCTAGGGTATGGGGTAGGGAGTATAAGTGGAAAGGTGAGTAAAAACAATCAGTATGAAATATGTGTATATACCAATTCTCCAAATGAATGTAATCATGTATTATAAACATATACTAGTAGAATAAATATGAAATTTATTTTTAAATAAATTTTGCCTGAAGCTTTACATTCCTTTACTGTACAGTATTTACGTCCTTTCCTTGTATTCGCATGGTGGTAATGATAGCACAATTAATGCTTTGATAATTAAATCTGTTGCAGCAAAATTTGTCTTTCATGAGGAGATTCAAAACTGAAATCATTTTAAACCATATTAGAAACAAACCACATTTAATCAATCTGTTTTTAAAAGAGTCGTGCTTAAAGGACATTATCTCAATCCTTTAGTGTCCCTATAACACAAAACTGAGACTAATATAAAGTTTATAGGCGAGTGTATTTCTAAAGACAAGCAGCTTAGTTAGCTTATTATTCTGGAAGCCCAAGAGCATGGCGACTCCACTTTCTCAGATTCTGCTGAGAGCTTCATGGTGGATAACATCACACGGCAGAAGCACTTGTACCCAGGGAAGAGCCACGACATCAAAGGCACTCTGCTCTTCCGGTAACAAATTCCGTCTATAAAGATTCGAGTCACTCCTCAGAGAACTAATCCACCTTCAAAGAGCTAGCCCGTCTCCAAAACAATTTTAATCCATTCATGAGGATAGATTCTAATGACCTCATTAGCTTTAAAGGTCCTACTAGCCACCACCGTGACACTGACAATACAATTTCAGTGTGAGTTTCATTAGAGACAAATCCTAACAGATGCTCTCCAGGAATCTTTTAAAATTCCAACAGTCGGTACTTGAATTACCTTGTTTACACAGTTGCAGGACAGTACGCCCCTCTTTGAATTTTATATTTATATGTAACCTTCCGAAGGAAATCTTTTCCTGCCAGAGATTTTAAGCTTAATAATAATTTGTGCTTTAATTTTAAAAAATATTGGTGTAAGAGTAAACCAAATGACTGCTTTTGAAGATTTGATGTACTACAAAAATCATTGGGAATTTACATTTGTTTTATATCAAAGATCTGTTTGACATATTAACTTATATTTGCATTTAAATGGGCTGCTTTTCATACTGAATCATTCTCAAGCCCTGGTTATTTTTAATATGATGACTATTACATTGACACAGCTCTGTGATTTTTACAAAAAGCAAGCTAAAATGAGACATACTGTACTCCTATTACTCATTTTCTGACAATATCCCAAACTACTTTTGGACCTTAACCAGGGCAATAAAGTCTGTCTTATGTTAACAAATCCTGTATCCATCTTTCCTAGTCACAAAGTTCAACTATATTTCCCAAACGTCTTTATGCTTAGGGCAACAGTAAGCCAATGTTTAGGGGACAAAAGGGATCAAATTGTCCCATAATATTTACACACTCTACCCACTCTCTTTCTCTTAAGCTTGGTCCATGCAGAATTCCCAAGACAGCACCATACTTTTTCTTTTCCCACATCCTATATTTTGTGAAGATATTTTTATGCCAAATAAGTCACACATGTGATTTATTATAAAAGCAATATCATTCAATTTTGTTGAAAGCTATTCCATTTCAGAAATCACTATAATTTTGCCATGCACTATTAGGGATTCCCACCTATGAAGTAAAATGTTTGGTTGCACTCTTGTGTACTCTCCTACACACAAACTTGCTGCTTACCAAGAAAAGAGCAAAATAAACTGTTTCATTTTTCAAATATATAATGTATCTTCCAGTTCATTGTTACAAAACAGACAATTTTTTCTAGTGATAAAAACATAATTTTAAAGCTAGCTGTGAAATAAAGGGTAGAAATCCTTCTAACTTTGTATGTGGGTTTTTTTTTTTTTTTTTTTTTTTTTTTTTTTTTTTTTTTTTTTTTTTTTTTTTTTTTTGTGGTGCCGGGGATCGAACTCAGGCCCTTGTGCTTGCAAGGCAAGCACTCTAATCACTGAGCTAAATCCCCAGCCCTTGTATGTGTATTTTTAAAAATCAGTAAATATATTCATCCAACATTATGAGACAAAGCATAGGCACATCATCTTAACTGTTATTTAGTCACTAAATATTATGATTCTATTTTGTGCTCCAATTTGAAGCCTGTTATAAATGCATATTATTTTTAGAAATCTCAGCGATTTCATGAGCATAAGACAATTTTACATTCCAACAAAAATACTTTCCCGCACACTTAATAATTAACAGCTCTACCTCATTAGTGGTGATGTGCATGAAGCATCTCGGGATATGAAGAGTACACTGTTTATTTTCATTATCTTTTAGGCTGATTCATTTTGTTCTGATCTCTCATGAGTGCACCAACATATCATTCCCATTCCTATCTTCATGTGGGGTTTTTGTTGTTTTTGTTTTTGAAATGATCACTTTCTCTTACTTGTTTAACCAAAAGTTACCCAATTTTCTAGTCATACTCCCTTAGGAATTCTTCAGTCTCTACTGTAATACACATCAGAAACAGTAACTTGTAGTACTACTTAACTATCGATATTATTGAAATTCCTGGTTAATAGCATATATGTTATGAATCATTTATACTGTAAATAGCATGATATATATGGTATATCCAGATGGAGTGTTCTGATATCTCTTTCAAATATATTATCTACTACTTGTAAGTGCAGAACGCATTTTGTCATTTCTCCCAAATTACTTATAGCTCCTGGTACAGAACTAGCAATACAAGAAAACTAATAAAACTTCTTTGATTTATTTATTGAATTTTTCCAGCTATATTTCAGATTGGAAAATCATCTTAGCATGGTGAGCACCAATCATTGTGCAAAATATTGAAACATCAAAGTGTGAAAAAACACATTTACCTGATACAAAATTTCCTTATTTAAAAATAAAAATTCTGAAATAATTCCTCTGAGGAATGTTGTTTGAATCAAAGCTAGCTGTTAACCTGGTTTGTGGGTTTTGTTTCACCTTTTTTTGTTTGTTTGTTTTTGAGGCTGGAATTTCTTCCACATAACATTAGTTACACACAGATCAATTGGATCTTTATAGATTGATTTCATCACTCACAGAGACTGTCCATTGATCGTGATTTAAGGTCACAAGAAATTTCCAAGTAAATAGTCTCAGTATAAAATTTTTTTGCTAATCAAGTTCATCAAAACTTCCACCTACCTCAGTCTTCCTGCAGATTAGTTAATTTTATTTCAAACAATTCCAAAGTTAAAATTAATATAATTTGTACACAAATAACATCTAGGCTCCAATGTAGCCATTAAAATGCCTCATTATAATTAGAGTTTTTATTTAATGTTAGAAAAATCACATGCTGTTATGGCTTGTGTCTAGATGTCCCCCCAAATCCTCATGCAGTTATAATAGGTGAGGTTTTTCAGAGGTGGCTGTATCTAGATTGTGTGGTGCTGAGATTAAGGATGTATGATTACTAAATTAGTCCACTGAATGGTTTGGCATAGTTCTGAGTGTGGATAATGGGAAGGCTCAGCCTGGGTGTGAGTGCTACTTGCCCTACGGGCATGGATAGAATATAAGGGGCAGAAAGAGGGCTGTTCTTGTTATTGCTGATTGCTGGCTGCTACTTCCTCACTATCTTGCTTTGCTGAATTCCTGCCTTCTGCCTTTCCTAAACTGCCTCTTCTCTGCCCTGCTGTCCTGCCTTGGAGCCAGGCAACTATGAGATGAAACCTCTATAAACTATAAGCCACAATAAGCCTTTCCTCCTTTAACTTTGGGTGTTAGGTATTTTGTCTTAGCAATGAGAAAAGTAACTAAGATACACACATATATAATAAATATGTAATTCGAATAACAAATATAATATATGCTCACTATATATATATATATATCAGTGCATGTATGATATATATATGCATAAAATTATGTTGAAAGGACAGTCTCTCAAGGTGTAAACTATATGACTCTTTCAAAAGATCAAACAATATTAAGTAAAAGAAAGAACTAATTTTTAAGAAACAGATTTTCTTTTCTTTCTTTTTTGGCATGGAGGGGATGCTGGGATTGAACTCAGTGCCTTGCATTTGCTAGCCAAGCGCTCTACCACTGAGCTAAGTCCCTAACTTTAAGAAATAGGTTTACTAGATATATTTCCAATACTAAAAATTAATTTCAGTAGCTTCAAAACTATTCTTAAGATATAACAGGAAACACTGAAATATTGAAATGTTTACTATCTAAAACATCCAGAAAAATTTACAGGTAATCTATTAAATTCAACAGAAAATTCGCAATGTTGCTTGAGTCAAGGTCAATATTAAAAATTAAATGTGTGATTTTATGTTAGCAAAAATAAAAATCAGGCCGGGGATTTAGCTCAGTGGTTAAAGTGCTTGCCTCACATGCACAAGGCCCTGAGTTTGATCCCCAGCACCCCCCAAAAAAATAAAAATCAAATTAAAATTAGTGTACTATTATTAAATAAAATAAAAATAAGCAATTTAATCAAAGGTAAACAAAACATTTAGTTTAAAACAAAAAATGTGAAGGCAAATTAATTTATAAATTAATGATTTATAAAAGGTTCAATATTGGAAAATGTAAAATTTCCTCAGTTAAATATATAGATTTAAATGTAATTCCAATGAAAATCCCGAGGAAAAAAGAACCTGACAGAGAAAAATGTACCTTTGTTGAATTAATGGTATAATTGCAGGATTGGTAGGCATAACATATATCTATGCTTGATGATACTAAAAATACAAAGTTTAAATATGTGATGTAAAAATGAAAAATTGTGTTTCTCTGTGAATGTATGTGTGTGGACATGTGTATATAATTGGGGCATATGGAGGGATGAATTGTTAACTATGAATACAAGAGACCATACTATACCATAAAGCATGTATAAACTAATCAGTGATATCTAATATGGATTTCTTTTTTGAATGTGCTTTTCATGCATGGCAAATTCTTGTACATATCTTTTATTGAGCTGAATTTTCCTTTCTCTGCGTATAAATGTGTAACAGAATTTCAAAATCAGAAAATAGATATTAACTTTTCAAGATACTGCCAAAGTTTTGTATAAAATGGGTCTATTATTTTATATTCTTATTAACAATATATCTTTTTATTACTCTACATTTTCCTCAAGTTTTGCTTTGTCTTTTTAATTTTGGCTATTCTTGGAAATGAGAAGGGTATAGTTTAATTGTTGTCAGATCTAGCTCTCATCCACTGGATCTATACACTTACAATGTTCAGAAACATTATGCTTTCTGAGAACATACTCCAAACCACAATAAATTCACAATGTTGGCATTCAGTTTGGAACTTATGATAAAATTTCAGTGGAATATTGAGAAATAGTATTAAAATACTCTGTAAGGAGAGGGGAAAAAACATAACACTAGTTAATGAGGAGGAGTATCTAAATTCAAATTCAACTTTTCTTCTTGAAATCAAAATGGAAATTTTTTTCATATTATAATTCAGTTCCTGGGAGAATAGCTTACTTGAATGAAGCTCAGATCATTTTAACCCCAAAAGTTAGCTTTATTATCTTTTTTTAGGTGTTTGTCCTCAGGGCTTCTGTCAAAAATTCTGACTATAAGCCTACTAAGAGAAAAAAGATGGAAGAGACAGGTACCACAGGTGAAGAGAATATGTCTATGAGTTAAATCCTCCAGGGTCCAATTACCAGCTGCAAAATTGAAGAAGTCATATTCATTTCTGACTTCAGAGATTCTGTTTTCAATTCATTTTGGGGTCACATCACAAGTATTAGAAAAAATAAATGTTTTATCTACAATTGTGTTGAGTTTTATTAAAACTCTTAAAATATATCATACATTGTTATTCATTAACTTTTATTATTAACAGATAATTACAATTCTAATTCGGTGATTCCCCTAAATTTATTACTAAATTGCAGAGGCGATCTACAATAATCATGCTTTTAAATACATTATTAATTACCTTGACTATAACCCACAATGTACATGTATCTCAAAAGACACTGTTATATAACTTAAATATATATAACTGTCATTTATATACAATAAAGAAAAAAGTTAATGAAAAATAGTATTTGAACATATGAACAAGAACTTACTTGCCAATGAAGTCAAAAGGAAGAAAGAAGAAAAGTAAGTTTTTAAAAGTTTTTTGCCTTCTCATTTAAACCTTGCTCTAATTATATTTTGATAAGAAAAACTGATACAATCAGTTCTTAGTGAATAATCACTCAAAATTCATTTTGGTAGATTATGAGGGAATGATGTTATCCTGAGTAAAATTATTAAATTGTTCTTCTATTCTCTTTGTCTTCTAGACAAACACATTGTTTCTGACTTTAAAACAAAAATAAAAACGACAAGCTGAAATACAGAGATATTTTTTCAAATGTGGATCAAGAAGTATTTTAAAGGAAACAATTAATTTACATTGTTGAAAGAAAAAATATACTATGTAATATACTATTAGAATTTTAATAAATTTAACAAGTATGAAGAGTTTATAAGGCTCTGAAATCTAAAGAAAAATCAAAACAATAAATTTTAAATTGACTAAAATGTTTGAATATGTGATTATATGAACACTTGGAATCAATGAGGAAAATTCAGTACAAATTCAACATTAAATATTGACCTTAACTCCATACTCATTTCTTCTGCTTTACTTCACATCCAGCAATATCCATTAAACCTTCTCAAAGTAGTAAGAGGCATAGTTTTCCATACATAAAAACTTAAAAAAGTACATGCATTAACAATCAATTAAAATAATTTTAATTGTCCTTGAATCTGAGTTCTTCAAAATTAGTACTCAAAGAGTTGACAATTCTGAAAATTATCAAAAACTAGTTGGAAGAGTGGCCACATCAAATTTAAGGACACATGAAATAATAAAGATATGTTTTATATGCGATTGTTGCTTAGTTTTATGACAGAGATCCACAAACTTACCAATTTAAAGCAGATTCTGTAACTCAAACATCTGCTGACATTCTTAAAATTGAATCCTATGATTAAAAAAATTTGGTACCTAAATTTAGGCTGCACAATCCCATTTCATGCGTTGGATTTAATCCTTTGTGAAAAAGGTAAATTATGCATGTCATAGCTTTGAATAACATTTTTTTGGATTGAAGTTTTGATATTTAAATCATATATATGTTTGTATACCTTCCATATAAACTTTTACTTAGTTTGAAACAGTGTTATTCTTTGAATTTTCAGTAGGCTTTTGCTTTTTCATGAGTACGTAAATATAGAAAACTAACCAATAAATAGTAATCTCAAAACAAATAATGGCAAAGTCAACATCTGGGGAGAATTGATAATTTTAAAATACAAAGAGTCAGACTAATAAGAAAACTTTCTAAAGTTTCGTTAGTGCAAGTGAGCTTCATTAAATAAGCTTAGATGCCAAAGACGCACCTCTCATCATCTGTCTCCTGATATGGCCGTCAGGGTATTAATGACTAGGAGATTGGGCATCTGTCCCTTTCTCTCATACATATATATAAAACATATATATATATATATATATATATATATATATATATATATATATATATATATTTAAGTCAGAGAAATGCTCTTGTATGCGTAGTGACCTTACACAGTGAAAACCACTCATTCTAGTCAAATATCCTTTTGCTCAAAGGTGAATAAAATAAGCAGAAATGTGAAGAAATTAACAGCATGGAGCCAGTGGAGAAAAAAATGGTGTAGAACAAGAGAAGAACATAGGGTAATCTGAGGAAAAATCACAGCCTCCTAAGTAGTAGAAAACTGATGAACATCCACAAATATATTAGAAGCAAACATAGCTTTGGAGAAAGTGTAAAAAAAAAAAAATGAGGCAATTGTATCATGGGGGCACTATGCTCAGCAGTGGATTCATTCATTGATGAGTTCAGTAGCTAAATATGCTATTAGGAGGTGGGGCATAGCTGAGCAAGGCAGGTCACTGGTGGCACACCTTCAAAAGTTACATCTCAGTCCCCGGAATTGGCCTTAGAGGGAGAAATATTGTTGAGTACACGAAGGAGATTTATTAATCAAATAACTCACAGCTTATATTAGTGCATGTTTTATAGGCTTTCCACCCATTTCAACACCGAATTTGCAATACATGAAACTTCCAAAATTAGTCCATCTCTAAGGGTCACCAAAGTCTTAACAGTTGTGCCAGTCCTAAAGATTCCAAGTCCACGGTCTCCTCGGAGACTCAAGGCAAACACTTGGCTTAAGCTCCTGTAAAGAAGAGTATCCTCACCAGCAACTAAACTTCCACAATAAGAAAATTGTGTTAGATTTATAAATATTCTCTCCATATTCATTATCCATGTGTATTCTCTCCTTCCTGAAGATTTATAAACCATATCAAAATTTAACATTGTATAGTACTAAAACTATTGTAATATTTTCAGTTTCCATTGCCATCTCCTTTGTATATCACCCATTAAATTGTGAGTCCTATATTCATGATATCTGAGCTACAAATGTTAAAAAAAAAAATCCTGTGCTAAAAGGCATACATGATACATTTTCTTTGGTAGCTACTTTTTGGTCTAAAAAAATCTCAGTTTGGATCTTAAAGGTGCACTTGCTACTTGTAGGTGTCTTGGAGTCTAGAAGTCTGAGATGAAGGTGTTGACAGGGTTGTTTTTTTCTGCAGACTGTCATGTTAGGATCCACTCCAGTCCTCTGTTCTTGGCTTATAGGTGGTTGTTTACATGTTCATACAGCATTCTCCTTGTGTTCACGTCTGTCTCCTAATTTACACATGTATAAGGGCACCAGACATACTAGATTAAAGCCCATGATAATGACTTCATTTTTAACTGGACTAAATTTATGAAAGCTCTATGTATCTCCAAGTAAGGTCACCTTCTGAAGAACTGGAAATTATAATTTTAACATATGAATTTAGGTAGGCCACAATTCAACTGATAAAATTAACTCCCAGCAGATGTTCATTGTTGGAAAAAAATAAGCAAATAATCTTCTTTCTGTTTAGAATTATACCTATAACTTTAACACATAATTTATGATTTCTCCAACTAATTCATATGTTTATTTATTCGAGAATTCGTGAGTTAGTGAAATAAATCACAGGCATATATCCAAGTCTAAGAAATTTCAATTTAATGCCAACTTTGTTATTTTTCATGTCCTTTAATGAATTCCTGTGACAACTCATGTTGTATTCATCTCTGGAAAATGGTGTTCTATTTCCTTTCTCCATTTCTTATACATTTACATTGTACTTCCCTCTTAAGATATTTATCTAGCTTTTGACTTTCTGCTTTTTTTTTAGCTTGCCTATGATTTCCTCTTGAATGTTGCTGAAAATAAAAAAAAGCATTTTTTTAATTGCAGCATCCGTTCAACAGAACGAATAGTTTGATTTTTTTCACAGTCATCTTTTATATGTGTTTCTTTATAATGTAACTAATGTAGGTAGAGTCTGTTATGAACAGTTTTAGCCACACCCAGTTTCCAGGTAGTGTGTAATTCTTTATCTTGCCTCTAGCATCACGTATCCAGACCCAGGACATCTGCCTTGAATGATCCCTGAGAACCTCTGCCCCTCGGACTCATCCTCCCCTCTCCTGTGCAGAAACGCTTTGGCTTTTAAGCTAACTCTATTTCCTGCTGGGTCTATACTGCTTCTCCACTCCAATTCTTGCTTTAAGTGCCAGCCACTCAGTTCCTGTTATATTTTTCTTTTTTCAACCTTGAAGCCTGTGTACATGGGGAGCAGGCATACAGGGATGGTATTTTAGTTTTCACATATGGGTGATTCAATTCCAAAATTATCTAAGACATCAATGCATGAGTACTTTCACTGAGGATCGAAAATGATGCTCAGAGGCTGAAAAGACTAGAGTAGAATAAGCCCTATACAAACTGTGAAAATTATACTTTATTTCTTTATTATATATATTATTTAGTGATGTTTTGCATTTGCCATCACAAGTATTTTCACACTTTTTTTATTCCTAGGCATTTTATATATTTGCTTTTATCAGCAATGGATTTATAATTGTTTCATAGGAAAACATTTAATTATGAATATTATGGCTGATAGCTCTTTTATTATCCTCTTTTATTATGAGAGTAATAATACAATAATTGGTAGTAGTATGGGATACTCTATAATAAACTATTCTAAAAGTGTCTCACATTTTCATTTTATATCATTCTCAAATATTAGAGTTATAATAGCTGTTTTTATCTGTTCTTTAATGTATTAGAATGGTGCTAAGCATAAAATGCGCACCACTATTGAAACAGTTTTACCGAAGAGCACAATGAAGCTCAACAAGGTTAAGTAATTTATTCAAGTGCTAAAGCTATTTACTATATGGCAGAGTTAGGATTTTAATTGAGTATTGTTGACTCATAAACTCATTCTATGTAATTTACTATCAATAATTTTTGTAAAATTGTACATGTTATTTCATTTCCCAAGAATTTCAAAAAGAGTTTTTAATCACCAGTGATCCCCAACACACTATTTTAGAGTTTAAGAGGGGTGGCAGAGATCACGATTGAATCTATTTTAATGGAACTTTCATTTAATGTCTACTTTTAAAAGCAAACGTCATTTTAATCATAAGAAAGAAGGAGTTAGGGTCAGTTTTTGGAGCCTCTGAACCCCACCTGACTATCTTATCTATGGCAGTCTTGAATTTCCTGACTTTGGAGAAGATAGCATTTCCTGCTTTTGTTAAAGTTAAGATTCTTGGTAAAATGTCAGTATGACTCATACACCTGAAAAACCCAGGTCTAAAATGGATATCTGCTTTTTAAACTCCCCTCACTTCCACAAGAGATTCACCCATAGCATGCACAAACTTCATTTCTGATTCCCCCTGTATAAACTTCTCAAACTTCATTTCTCCCCAACAATCAAGGTCATTTATTTGTTTTCTTCCAAGAAAGTTTTATTCTTTCACACACCAAGGAAGGAGCTACTTCCTTGTCAAGGTCACAACAGCCTTTTAACAGAAGACAGTTGAATATGAAATCTATGCATCTTTTCCAGGAGCATCAGGTGGGTATCTTGGGTCTTAAAAAGACTGAGGTGTTTGATGCCTGTGAGGAAACCTCCTGCTAAGCCCAGTCTGCAGAGCATGGCTACATTTTAAAGTAGTATTGCATTGTCTCATATCCAATGTCTTATCAGACCAAATGAAAAACAAATCTACATGCAAAATTCAATAAAGAAAGGTATAATTTATTAGAGTTAACGATTATCAGTAACAAAAGGCAGAGGCTAGTTAAGATTAAATAACTCTTAATTTTTAATATCTTATGGAAATTATTTTGGCAATTCAAACATTATAATCTGCAAAGTCCATGACGGTACACACTCTAATAGATAGGCAGTAATGATTAAGAGGAAATATCATATTGGGGGTGAAGATGGTATAGGTTATGAAGATACTGATGCTTGATATTGCTTGTTAATTATTAATATTTATCATTCAGTCTCAGCTGTGAATCTCAAAAAGATTAACCTGTCTTCTCATTTTTCATGATGGATATTTCAGATCTGACATAATACAGTGAGAAACTGAATGTTATATTGATGGGTGTCAAATGCTTTTTCCCCTAGTTTTCCAGTCACCCCTAACACGGAACTAATGAATTGTCAACATTAACTGCAATTCTACATTCTGAATAGGTTGTCCCTTCTCTGAGAAAGCTAACACATTGAGTAACATGGCAACCCTTCACTCACCAATTCGACATAGTGTGCAGCAAATTTAAGAAAGAGACTGGGGGAAAATGATAAGAACAATACCAGCAAATATTTAAAATTACAGTTGGGCATTTGTGCTGTAAGATAATTTATTGCTTAGCTCTTTACAATTGGGCTAAAGCCTTTCATCATGTTGGTTTTTCTTTTTTTCTTTGCCAAGTTTGTATGTCCCCCTTTCTTTTCTTATTCTATTTCATCTAATTTCATATTGTTATTACTGAATTGCATAATAATTGATCTGTGACGCTTCTATTCATAATGACCTACATATTTCATAATGACTTTACATCCTAAAATAAAAGTAGATTTATCCCCCCCCCAAAAAAATCTTCTCTGGGCTATAGGACTAAATTTTATTTTTCTAATAATAAAATTCGCTGAAAAAATTTAAGGAAATTCCAAGGTAAAAAGACGCAGATTTAAAACAAAAAAAAAGATGTAGACTATTTAAATTATTATAGGAGGGAAAAGGCGGAGTGTGTTTAAAGATAAAGTTATAGGAAAATATTTTCCAAGAAAACATGAAAATAAACGCAAAGACTAGCAATTTTAATATCATATGTACACAGTGCAGAGGCAAAAACATGAAATATATAAAGGGGACTTTTTATACACATATATGTGCAATCTACCTTCAAATACTATAAATCTAAAATGAAACAATGTAAGGGATAGAATTTGACAATTGTGTAGAAATATAATAAAGAAATACAAAAGACATTCAAGCTTCACTGAATTAAAATATCATTAAATGTCATAAAATGTTTAACATAGCAAAAAACATTCAAATACTCTTTTATCTGTAATTATCTTTTTCTGTTAATAAGTAGTCAAACTGTAGAGGCCTAAGGCTTTGATCAGCTTATCTTTGCTTAATAATACTACATTTCTAATGAAGGTTGATTGTAACTGAAAAAAATTAAAGGATAAATTCTGCAACTTTAATAGGCATTTCAGAGGTGAAGTAGGGACAGGAGAAATAGTAGGGAAAGAGGAAGGACAGAAAATAACAAAAGCTAAAACATTTATAGGTAAACTTTTATGTACTGTATTAGAAGTTTTCAGAAGCAATGAATTATATTTAAAAACAAAGATATTTTATGCAAATTGATCTATAATTGCTGAATGTGTACTTCTTTAACCTCTCTTACACCTTCAGATGTGGAACTGCGTCCTTCCAACTTTTGGACATTATGTCTCTCATTATTATTTAGTTCAGGAATCTTGTTAATATAGTCTGTGTAGCCTTGCTGCTTATATTCTAGCCTGCGGGTAGTCTCAAAAAGTCCTATAAAAATGATATATGATTTTGAAGTCTTTCTGCCCACTAGTCTGCTCCTGGGGACTGCTCTACTTAAAGTCCTATTTTCACGAAACCAAGTTGACAGCATCAATCTGTTGAACAATGGATCACAAATATTTACTTGTCAGAATTCTCACCACAAGATCAAAACAAATCTCACATGTTATGATTAAATATACTCTTTTCCACAATATTAGCTGTCACATGCTCTACCATGAGCAGTTACTGAATATGTGCATAAACAAGTACATGAAAGTTGCTCTAGCACGTATTTACATAAGTGTTACCAAGGCTCTTACATTTTGAGTATCTGACCACCTAGCTAACTGTTCCACCCTTTTTCTGTGTTTGTCTCAATGCATGAAAACTGATAAAAATCATTATATAAATTCATGTGTAAGCCATTTGGAGCTGAAATTAAAAGGTAAAAGACAACTCTATTAATATATAAAAATGAAAGCAAACAAAATCTTTTTAAGAGTTTTGAGTACGCTCGCTTTTAGAAAGGAATTAAGTTGAATATATTCTTACATTTTATGCCATATGCACTTTTCTGAACACATTTGTCTTATCTTAGATTTGCCCTAAATGACTTACTGATCCTCCTTGACATTCTTTGATAAAATTCAAACAACCTTTTTCATAAGGAAAAATGTGAGAAAAAAATAAGTGTAATACAGTTGTTCTTCCCAGGCAGACCTAAGTAAACATCTATGAAAATGTCTTCACCAATCCAAAGCAGAATATAGAAAAAAAAAAAAGCAACTGATGAATTTGTCATACAATCACACTTACTCATTTTGTATGCATTTTTATTCTGAGATTTTTTTTTAATTTTTTCACTATTGCTCATATTTTCTCATAAGATGATTATAATAGGGACCAGAGTTTTAAAAATTCTTAAATGGACACACTTGAACAAATAACTTTTGTATTCTTGTATTCATGGGCATTCCCTCTTTACCCATTCTTATTTTATTCAATCTATTGACACTTTCCATTCTGACTTATTTTACCTATCTTTCAAATCCTACAACATAACACAAATTTACTACCTTGTCCAACAATATATAACTGGTGAAGCTGATTTTTAAAATGTAATTATTTCAATTCTAATGAAGTATATATTTCTAACAATGGATCACAAAGTATTTTCTTTGTGTTTCCTAATTTTTCTTTGTTCTTATATACTTAAATGTTCAGTGCAGTGATAAATATTTAAAATGCCCGAGCAGAATACATTTTAATTGTAATATATGATGATGTATATTTGTCATGTTAAATAGAAATTATGATAGCCATAGAAATACTTCAGCATCCCTAGCATTTAAAGGTTGAATTGATTAGTATATTTGCTATACAGAAATCCAAATAATAGATTATTATCTAACATTTTATAATGTTACTTTTGTGTTTTGGGACTAATAACTTGTGTTCTCTGAAAAGTACCTGGGATACCATTATTGAGCAGAATGGTTCTCTTATTTAAGATGTATTACCTAAAAGTAAGACTCAAATTATTTTCAGTCAGCTGTTGGAATGATTTAGGTGATAGTCTTTAAGTGCGTGACACCTGGATATACGTTTAGGAAAATCACAATTGCAGTCCCCTACAGCTTGTCTCCTTTATTGAAAACCAATGGTCAAGGAAATGCTGTTTTGTGCACAGCTTTCAAAATAGAATTTCTCGTGTTGTGCTGTTATGTTTCAGCAATTAAGACTATTAATTCTGTACATGAGAGACTTGTTAGTATACAGTAACCATTTATATGTTTTTAACCTGAAGTCTCATCCAATTTGGAGTTTGTTATGAATTTTTGTCAATATGAACAATACTTTTCAGGGTAAATCTATGAATTGTATGTACTGAAGAGTCTCTGCATTTTTCTACATCTGTTATAATTTTACACTTAACATTTAAGTCTATGTTTTTAGAGTTATTATTTCACATATATAATATACCGTGTTTGGTGTAAGTCAAGGCTTGTAAGGATTCTGTCTTGTTATTTTGCCTTCAGGTCTCCGATTGCTGTAACAACTCTTGATGAAAAGCTCTTCTTTAAGTGATGAATCACTATTTTACTGTTCTCAAAAACCAGTTGTTGAGGGATATTTGTTTGGTTCTCCACCTGATATATCTGTTTTGTTCCAGTGAACTGCCTGCCAGTCAGTACCATAATACTTGTTCATGGTAGCTATATGGAAAACCTTAATATAAGTTTAAGTGATTTCTTATGTTGTATTGTTCCTTTCCAGTATTAGTTTTGGCAATGTAAGCTCTGTATCTTTACATGAAAAAATTTAAAAGAAAAGTTTAGAGCAAGGTTTTATGTGTAAAAATAAATGCAATTTTAATAAATTTTATAGTTAATTGTCCTTTGGGAAGAATTGACATCTTCACATGAGCATTCCAATTTATAAAATTGATATATTTCTCTAGTTACTTGAATTTCCTTTTTACTCTGTAAGAATTTTTCAATTACTAAAGATAGTTGTGTATATGAAATTTATATTTTAGTTTTGCATTGTCTTCGAGTTTACTGTAAGTGGTATTGTGCTGAAATTTTGGTTTCTATGTATCATTGTTACTATTTAAAAATGTGATGAATTTTTCTGCGTTGTGTGTAACCTGTAACCTTTGGAACCACATTCTAGATCTGGGAGTTACTTTCTCTTTTCTTTATTTTGATTTCATGACATTATGTATATTATTTCCAAAAGTGATGATCTGATTTCTTTCTTTGTCATCTATTCTATTTTTGCTTTCTTTACTTGCTTCATACTTGGAATGACTAGAACTTATGTTGAATAAAGATTGAGAGAGTGCACATCTTTGCTTCATTGCCAGTTTAGGGACAAAACATTTTATTTAGTCTCTCGCTGTTAAATATGATTTTGGCTTTATATTTTTGAGATTTTAAAAATTCACACTGAGGTAGTTCCTCTATTTTCCTTTCTGATAAACATTCTATTATATTTTATCAGGAAGGTATATCAATATGATAGAATGTTTTCTGAGCCTCAGTTGATATAATCACATTTTTGTAAATTCTTGATCTTGTAATTTATGTTGTCTTCAGAATGCTTTCTAGCTTTACATATCTGACATAAACACACATGTATACTTATTTTATATTTTTGTTCAATTTGCTAATATTTTATTGACTATATATATATTCATGAGTCATCATTTTCTTTGGTCTACCACTAGTCATTTTATGATTTTGGTATCAGGATTGTACCGCTATCATAAAATTAAGTGAAAACTATTCTCTCCTTTTCTATACTCTGGAAGACATCATGTAAACTTTCCTAATTAAAATAAATATTTGATAGAAGTGTAAGTGAAAATCTAGGCCTGGGTATTAATTTTTGTGTGATTTTTAATTAAGAATTTAAATTACTTTACGTTTACAAGATTATTCAGATTTTCTGCTCTTTTTGTTTGTTCGTGTGTTTTGTTTTGTTTCTTGAGACACAATCTTGCTATATTGCTCAGACTGGTCTCCAATTCATTGTATGGCCCACACTGGCCTTGAACTCTTGGCTACCCTCCCACCTCAAGTAGTCGTTTTCCTCCTGCCTATAATCCTGAGTGCTCGAATTAAAAGTGTGTGCCATCACACATGAATTCTATATGATCCTGATTAAGTATTTGTAGTGTTTCTTGCCTTTGCTTTGTTTTGTTGTTTTCAACAAACTGGTCTATTTCATCTGTTTTCAAATTTGGGAGTATTAACAGTATTAGGCTGTTTTTTGAAGCTATAGCAGAATGCCAGCTACTAAGAAAATTATAAACAATAGAAGGTAATTTGATGCATGCTTCTGGAGGCTGGGAAATCTAAGATTGGGAGGCCATATCTGGTTAGGTCCTTCTTAGTGTGTTTTGAACACATAGCAGACAGAGAAGAAACAGGCTGAATTTGTTCTTTTTACACAAAACCCACTCTTACAATAAGACATCCGTCCATTCATGATACC
>PVJO010023000.1:0-26938 GCA_004026905.1 Hystrix cristata | reverse complement strand
TGCTACCGTTCACTGATAGGGGACCCTCTCTAGATTGCTTGTATTTGACTAAAATTTTATTGGAAATGGTAATATAAGGTGAAGGTCATGCTGGGAGTGGTGCTTCTGCAAGATGCTTCCCCGTCCTCTGCTCCCTTCGAGGGGCTTCTCTCTGATAAACAGGCATCCCTGCTCAGCTCTGCCCGTTGCTCTTCATGTTTCAACTGCAAAAACCAGTGCTGACAGCTTAGACCAAGCCTTCCTGTGTTGGCATGTTCGTGTTGCCCCAAGTCCCAGAGACACGACTTCAAATGTTCTGATGCTTTTGCTTTGCACACTCAAGTCTTTTCCTGCTTTCTGGCAGGAGTGGGGATCCAACCCGGGACCTGGGCATGCCATGCAAGTGCTCCCCACCAAGCTGTGTCTCCAGCGCTTGCATGTACATCTTCTCCATCAGAAATGGACCTGCAGATGTGTTCTGAGGTAGGAATCTCATCTTGCTCCGTGTAGGTAACCAGTACCCAACCCCATTCACAGAGCGTGGTGCCGCCTCCTTTCCTCCTGGGTCCAACACAGCTGCAGTGGCCCTGCCCTCACAGTGGCTTGCCCTTTCTCACATTTGGGGATCCCAGAGCTCTCCGGGTCTAACTTGGGGGAGCCAGCTGTGCAGAAGAATTGCTCTTCGAGGCCCTGCATAAAGACCTTCTCGGTCCAGAATCTGAGCCCACCCTTTCCCCACCTGGCCAAAGTAAGGACCCCAGCAGCACATAGCTGCAGCTCCCAGGCAGCCTGCCCTGCCACAGCCTGCCTGCCTCCACCAGATGCCTTGCTTCTTGGGGAGCGTGGGGCTACCCTACAGGGTGTGGAGTGAGGGTGACCCTGGGGGTGTGGGCTGGCCCTGGAGGGTACAGGGCGGGCCTGGGGGTGTGGGGTGGCCTCCCCACATCTGGTTGAATTCTAGGGTTGGTTCCAGTAGAAGCGCAGACTGTGTTCTGCAAACATGCACACAGATAAGCGTACATTGATCTTTTGGTAAACTACCAGGCTTACACTTTGGTAGTATTTTGCAATTTTCACTTCTCTTCAAACTCATTCTCCAAAGCATTCTCCTCACTCAGCCCCTCTCATCCTCATGGACACCTCCCATCCTGACCATAATCAGTAGTGCCCTGGTGGATTGTTTGGCCTGTGAGTCCTGTGCTGAGACCCGAGGCCGGGGCCCTGACAGCGAGTCTTGGGGAGATGAGGACATGGTGCCCTTTTAAGCCCAGACAGAAAACAGAAAAATAAACTGGATTCATTTCTCAGTGCTTTAAAAATCAGATGTAGAGGTGCTCTGTGGCCTGCAGTGACCTCCGGTGTCTCAGGACATCGGCGAGTGCTAGAAGGGCAGGGCTCGGGGTTTTAGTTTTGCAAGGGGGCCTTGAAGCTGCAAGTCATGAATGAGTGTGTGCTGCTTTCCTTTTGGAGAAACAGTTTCCCAAACAGGGCAAAGCAGCTGAGGCAGATGCTTCTGTGTGCTCAGGACACCAGCCTGGACAGTCAGAGAGATGTCCAGGGGCAGGTGGGTGCCTGTGCTGTGCAGTTGGAACACTAGGGACCCAGGTGGAGGGCCAGAAACTATTCCTGATGCAGCTGTACCGCAGACTGCAGCCTGCCACACCACCAGCTGCGGGAACTGCAGGACGGGGACTCTGGTTTATCTGCTGACACATCCCAAAGTTTGTCTTGATCACCACCTGTCAAGTGAGTTTGAAGTTACCTTCTCAGACTGCTGCTGCCAGGCATGGAACAGTGAGGTACTTCTCTGGTTAGATGTATGCATGGTAATAAAAATAAAACCGAAGTATGAATTGAGTGAACAGGAATGGGCGCAATCTTACTAGAGTGATGGGAATGTTCTAACTCTGGACTGTGATGATGCATGTATAACTCAGTTCGCTAAAAAGCAAATTGTAGGCTGAAGTTGTGGTGTACACCTGTAATCCCAGCACTTGGGAGGCTGAGGCAGGAGGATCGCTTGGAGTTTGAGGCCAGCCTGTTCTGCTTATATAGTAATTGCAGACCTGTGTCAGTGAGGGGTGGGACTGAAAGCTTGCTGTGCATGCTGGGCACGCAAATAAGGGGCCCAGAGCTCTCCTTCCAGATCTGAGCCACTCCAGGCTGCCCCTCCCTTCTTCAAAGAGGCAGCAGCAGCCTCTGAAGAGGGGGGTGGGGGAGAGAGCCACGCTGTGAGTGCAAGGGTAGCCCGAACCACATAGTGAAACCCCGTCTGCCCCCCCAATACACTCTACACTTAAAATGAATTTACTAACCATAAAGTTACACACTCTAAATCAGTTGTAATGCTTCATATGGCCACAGAATGTCAGCAAACCACCAGGAGGGATTTTCCCACAAACCCATTTTTCCAGAGTATGCCGCCAGCCAGGAGATGTAACTGACTTTCGCTGTAGAAATTCCTTTGCTCAGGATCCCAAGCAAAGCACTTGAAATTATCAAACCTGCATGTGAGGGATCTGGGTTGTGGGTTCCTTTTGAGAATCTCATGCCTGATGATCTGAGGCGGAGCTGGGGCAGCGATGCTAGCACTGGGGAGTGTAGCAGTATGAACCACAAACATACACTAATAAAAAACCCACCCCCTGTGCTTGCTTTGGCAGCACATATACTAAAAACCCAGCCCCAGCTGTGGAAAAACTGTCTTCCACAAAACCAATCCCCGATGCCAAACTGCTGGGGACTGCTGGGTTACAGACCCTTCAGAGTGTATCAGTAAGTAGTTACTGTGTTTCAAAAGGTGAAAATGTAAAAATCCATTCCTAAGTCAGGCCTGACAGCAGTGCTCCATGAGCCAGTGCCCTGCAGAGCTCACTGACCCTGAAGAAAAGACCTACCGTAAACTTCGTTAAAAGCTGTTCATTCTGCAAAACTATCACACCACATGCCAAGCATCTTCTGTAGTGTGGCCGAGATGGATCTGGCAGAGTTCCTGTGTCCTCTGATTGTCTGAGGGACCAGCTGGAGTTTTGTGTAGTAAATGACAGGGTTTTCCTTCCAGGGTTTCCATCTATTCAGACCACAAGGACAAATATTTTCTCAGAAAGCTACACATCATCAAAGCTGGTTGAAAATCCAGTTCATAGAAAAAAGAAGCATCAGGTTAATACAGAGATTACTATACTGGTTAAGAGATCTGAGTGTTTCTAGTTTCCCCATCATCTTCATAATTGTCAATATTTAAATCCATCTGAAATTTGGTTTCCTTGTCTGTAACATTAAAGTACATTACAACTTTAAGACCTCTTTGCATTGGGCTGAGATTTAGCTCAGTGGTTAGAGTGCTTGACTAACAAGCACGAGGCCCTGAGTTTGATCCCTGACGACCTCTTTGCACTGTTTTGTTTTGTAGTACTAGGGACTGAACCTACGGCCTTTACAGTGAGCTACATACTCACCCTTTTTACTTAGAGACGGGGTCTTGCTAAGTCACTGAGTGGCCCAAGTTGGGTCTGAACGTGGGGTCCTCCTGCCTCAGCCTCCCAGAGTGCTGGGATCACAGGGATGAGCCACTGTTACAGTTTATATCCAGATGTCCCTCCAAAGCTTCATGTGCTTATAGGTGGGACTTTGGGGAGTGACTGGATCATGACTGTGTGATACTGGGTTAGTCCACTGATTGGTTCAGCAGAGTTCTGGGTGTGGATGATGCATTTACCGAAGAGGGAAGACCTACCCAGGACGTGGGTAGCACCAAGCAGTAGGCTTGTAGCCTGGGAATAAAAAGGGAAAGAAGGAAGGTTCACTGCTTCCTGCCTCGCCTGCCATGGACTCTTCCTCCTCTGCCATGCCGCCCTGCCTTGGAGCCAGCCAACTGCAGGCTGAAATCTCTGCAAACTGAGCTAATATAAACCTTTCCTCCTTTAACTTGTGGGTGTCGGGAATTTTGTCCCAGCAGCAAGAAAATAACCTGGTGCTCAGCTCCTCATTCAGTTTTAAGATTCTGTTTCAGTGGAACTGTAGCTCTGATATTCCAGCAGCAGGTGCTTCAACTGTCATTGCCTCCTGATCAGTGTCAGGAATGAGGGTATAACTCAGTGGTGAGCACTCAGCTAGCACGTGGGAGACCCTGGCTTCAATGCTTGCCATCACACAAATAAAAATTTAAATCCTAAGATGTGTAAATGTGAAATACATGTATAATAAAATGGACCATATAGGGGCCAGGGATTTAGCTCAGGGGTTAGAGTGCTTGCCTCGCAAGCACAAAGTCCTGAGTTCGATCCCTGGCACACACAAAAAAAGGACTATATAGAAAAAAATTACCCACAAAATAGGAAGATTAAAATATACTCACTCGAGCCATTCAGAATCACCTCTGACTGTGTCTCTTAGGAAGACCTTAGAAAAGATGGAGCACATTTATGTTTCCACGCAGTGACAGGCAGGGTGACAGGACGAAGGTTTTGCTGGCCAACTGCCAGTAGTTCTGCTGGCCTCACACAGGTCCAACTGCTAAATTATTTTTGGTGCACACTAGCAAAGCTGTGTTGGCTTCACAAGCCACCATACTGTTTAACCTTTTAAAGGTACACTTTCATGCACATAAGAGATAGCACAAGAAGAGCCCATGAGGAAGATCAAAGTGTGTGGCTGAGCAAGGAATGAGGCGGCAGGCAATAAAACAGTTGCCATCTACACAGAGTATGTGCTGACATTCTGTGTTCTTGGTTCCGGGTAAGCACAGTGCTCATAAGCATTTGAACAGCAATATAAATGCACTTCCTCTCTTGGCCCCTCGGGTGCCATTGTGTGTCAGGAGCACCTACTTAAATGTGGGAACAAGTGCCATAATCCCAGGATCAGTCATTTCTGTACCCATACAGTCCAGATGCTGCAACTTTTGGGATTAGAAACAGACACAAATGCAGCAGCAGCTTTGGAGAGTGTGCAGCACTGAGGTGCCGCATGAAAATGTTCATGGACAGCTTCCAACTCACTGCTCACGCTGTCCCACCAGAGGCCGAAGGCAGTACCTGATGACCCCTGAATGGAATCAGGCAGTTTTGGTAGAAAGGATTTTTGTTTCAGGAACAAGTCAGATGGGCAAGATTTAAGAGGCCTGCGCATCTCTGAGAGCTTGGCTAGACCTGAGTGCCGGCACTCACAAGCTGTTTTGACTTCCAGGACAGTTTAAGCCTCACCTATCATCTCAGTGGTGGGCACTGCAAGTTATGTACATAGCAGCATTCTTCCGGAGCTCTGATATTGTTTATTTAATACTGATGACCATATGCTTCCCCCAAAGCCTGGAACCTTCCCCAGCTCCAGTCTTGAATATTCACCAACAACCCAGAAAGTTTAATTCCACTTCCTTGTCAGTGAATGATTAAGAAATGAAAATCTGGCTAGGGAGATTCAGAGGGACTGTGCCACTGAAGAGCTTCCACGCTGGTTTTCCTTGTTCCTAAAACAAGAATCAGAAAAGGGAAGGGGCTACTATCTTCTTTGTCTCTTGCTCCCTGGAATTGTGGTAGCAATGTTAGGATTGGGGGACCAGTCAGTGGAGAGAGCAGAATGGGGAGGAGGAATCTCATCATGATACTATTGTTAAGTCACTGAATTAAGCAGCCCTGGGGTCTCCTACCTCCGGACTTCTTTCTTTTGAGGTAAAAACAATGCCTTATTCTTTAAACTTTTGGGTTTGGGAAGGAGAACTTCTGTTCATTGTGACCCCAAATAATTAGATAAATCCCCATCCCATGAAATAACATATACATTCATTTTCTGTCTTCCCCCGCACCCTGGCCTCCAGTGAAACTAAATCTTGTGCAGGTGCTGACTCTACCTCCCTCAACCCTCAATCCTGGCTCCTCGGTGCCTATTCTGACTGGCATGCCCTCCTCCCTAGCACCGTCAGCCACTCCGGGGCCCAGTTCCAAATCGGCCTCCTACCTGAAGTTCTTATTTCATCCCTGCCTATGGCTCTCTCTAATTCTAACATTTACTGCCTCTCCCTTTTACATCTTGTCTGCTGATCCTTGTGTGGCTCCCTCTTCAAATCTACCCGTCAAATGAGTTATGTTGCCTGACTGAGTGGAAAGCCCGGTTTTCCTTCACCCGGGCCTTTCCTTTTTGGTTTTGGTTTTTCTTCTGTGCCTTCTTTCCTTATCTTACTTCTCTGTAGAAGAAAAGGCCAAAAGAAAGTTAGAGCTTAGGCTCTGCAAGAAGTACTTTCAAAGAAAGCCAAAAATAACATGGCCTACCTTCCGGAAGTTACACGTAAGGGAAGGAGTATGGTGATGCGGGGCAGCAGCAGTTGGACAGCACACGAACGACTCCTGTTTAGGTGCTTCTCCTGGACCCACTGCCAGCTCCACTGCTGAAACCGGGGAGGGGCGACCTTAATGAACCGGAAGTGACGGCAAAGTCTAGCACACAGCACACACTGGGAAATGTCAGTGAGTGAGGGGTGATGTCACATGGTCAGGGCTCTGGCTTCTATCTTGAAGCCTTCTAACGACAGGATGAACTGTGGCTACCAGGAACAACACTGCTGCCTCGATCATAACAAACCTCATCCAAATGCGCTGACATAACAGTATTCAAGCTAAGGTGGACTTCAAGCTGTTTTGAACTGAAAAATAAAAGCTTGGATTGCTTCTAGTTTTACTTTAAGATTCCTGTGGTGGGTAGCTGGAACTCACACTAGAAGGCCATCAGCAGCAGATTCCAGATCACCTACAGGTGCGCAGGCTGGCCTCTGCTCCTTGCTGTGTTCCTCCGCACACCCTTCTCATCATCGTCATCATCATTTTTGGGGTGCTTGGGATCAGGCCCAGTCCTCTACCACTGAGCGGCACCGCCAGCCTGGGCTTGTCCTTCTGATGAGGCGGCAGAAGCAGTACCCGTGAGGACCATGACTCAGTGTAGACATCAGCCTGGACCCTTGAAGGTAAGTAATATAATTCTAACAGGCATTGAATTTCTTCTGGATTTAAAAATATAGTCAGGTTCATTAGGGAATATCAAACCAATACTAAGAGTTTCTGAAAGACTGTTTATATTGCATGACAGAGTAAAAAACTACAATAAATGTTCTGATATTTAAATAAGCACCAAATACTACAAAATGCAACCAACATGGTTCTGTTAAAACGTGTCTTTGACGATGGTGTTCAAGAGCAGCAATACAGTACTGCATTTTCTTTACGAGTGACTAGTATAAAAATCTGCAAATGCAAAACTTCCTTTCCATGCTACTCTTGCTTAGGCATGGAGATATACTATCTCAATTCTTTTCGCGGGTATTTTTTGGTGGTTTCTTTTTATTTTACTGCTGGATGCATTCACTTTGATCATCCTTTCCTAAAATGATTAAAGACCTGCAGAAGTTTTTATTGCATAGGACACTATTCATGACGCAGAGATTGGGAAGTGCAAATATGTGGCACTGGAACAAGTGATACAAATATTTTGTTTCAAGAATTTGTTACATACATATTTTTTACAGTCTCTCTCTTTGTAAAAAGTGAAAGTTATAGCTAAGAGTTGAATATGTACAGTGAGGCATTTTAGGAATGTTAGCAATTAGGAAGTAAGATGAGTGATACAAAGGAAAAAAGCCATCATTCTTGCCAGCTATATACTGTATTGCTTGCAAAGCAACTGTACACGTTGCATTGCAATCAGTTCACAGTTAAATATTTTTACTAATCTGTTTTGGGAGAGCAAATGTCTTTCAGGGTTTCAAGTTCCTCTATGAGCTTCTTGTTCTGAACTTCCAGCACTGCAACTCGACTCTCCAGACACTTTACATATTCTTTCTTTCGACGCCGACATTCTTTAGCAGCTTCCCTAGAAAGAGCAGAAGCAAAAGGGCAAAGAAAACATGTTGTGCAGGCTACAGACAAACAGATCGAAGTGCGCTTGGTAAACGTGACCTAGGAACAATACTCCCACTTCAATGTCAAACGCTAAACTGAACTGGATTCTTAGTTCAGGTGCCAAGTGTCCCTTCCGTAAGTCCGAACGGCAGTAGGAACTACTGCATCACCTGCCTTGATCAGGGTTCAGAGTACACAAGGTCCAGGGCAGAGACAGTTACTCTGCTTTATGGCAATAAAGATCTTTCAGGGCCTTGAGTTCCTCAATGAGGGTCTTGTTTTGGTTTTCAAGCACAGCCACACGATTTTCAAGACATTTGACATATTCTTTCTTCTTCCTGCGACACTCCCGGGCAGCTTCCCTGGAACCAACACAAGGCAGATGACTACAGGAACAGCCTCGCGGCACAGTCCACCATGGCTCAGTGAGTCCCTGCCCCCCAAAATCCACAGCCAGCCAAACCTAGGGAAGGTTTGTACAAAGCCACACGACAAAAGGAACCAAGCACGCACCTTTCTGCATGACAGAAACAACTTGAGAGCACAACCAGTCTGCCCCAGTGGTGTTTTCTAAGGCGATATTTCTCATGAGAAGAAGGGCCAGAACTGGGTTTGGCAAGCTGAAACGATGGGGCCACATTCTCAAGAGGAATTTCTACAAAGACATTTCTAGATCCTTCCAATCTTAATTCTTTTTTGTTTGCTAAAAGCCATTCATTTCATCACAATGAGTCAATTTTGTTTTTGGGTCAAGATTATAAGAATTAATCCTCAAAAATCTTAAAATGTCAACATTGAAGACTTTTATTCTTCAGGACTAAATCTCAGCAAAACAAGGTCAATCACCATGGTAAGAAATAGATTTGGGGGGCTAGAAAACACACGTGGATGAATTACAATGGTAAACACACACACACAAATGTACTTTTTATAAACCAAAACAAAACGGACACTGCTTCAGAAAATTAAAGCTGGGGTTATATAATACAATAATTCAGTTGATTTAAACCCACAAGTGCAAGAATGCCACAATTAAAATTAGGAAAAAGGAAGCTACTGAGTAACTGAAAAGTGCATTTCAAGACTGTTCACTAATCACATGCATTTAATGGGCAACACACTGAGTTTTACAGAACAGACCAGCAGCCAAAGCAACAAACACAAGTAGAGAGATGAGTTAGTCATTTTCATGCATTATTCCACTAAAAAACAATACAGCTAACATTTTCTTTTTCTTCCTTTTTTAAAGGTGAGAAGAGACAGCAACTATTTTACTTACATACCCTCTGATAACAGCTTTATTTTGGAGTACTCAATCCCAGAATAATGGCCAGGTATTATCACTCAGATTTATTTTAATGGAAGTAATGTTGCATTTCCAAATACCAGATAGTGTAATGCCAATTAGCACTGTTGTATTCCTGAACTAAGTAGAACATGCACAAGATTTGGCCAGTTGTTCTAATTTTAGGAGAGCTGACTCTCACTCACTGGATATCTGTTTTCTCAATGGGAAGCAAAAGTCAGCAGAAAGAAACCTTGAAATCCCAATGAACTGCAGGAAAAGAACAACCCCTGCTTCCTAGCCGAGAACAATGAACTCACCCTGTGAACTCACAAAGTTCTGGACTTCTCAACTGGTTAACAAAAAAAACAAAAAAAATGTAAAAGTGAATTGAATCGGATAGAATAGTGATTAATCCACATGATCCACTGAGAAAAGTTAAGAATGAATCCAAACACACTCACAAATTGCCATCTTGGGAATGTAATTCAACTCTCTTCCACAAAGAAACTAAAATTCAGTTACAAATACCAAAGTTTGCATGATTAAATCATTATAGCAAACCTTAGATCTAGGAGGAAGGCAGTCGTTCAACAAAACAAGTTACCAGTGAGTGAAATTTTAAATATCTAACCATAGTGTCGTGGGATTTAATTTTAAATTTTTGTTTACTGAGCCGCTTTTTGTAAATATCCATACTTCATATTTGACACTGGGGGGGCAGATATGTTACCAAGAGTCAAAATGTTCCAAGCACAAAGCTTTGAGTGGTCACACCAGTGGACGGTCATTCCCAAGTCCTTCTCAGCTGTGGAAAGCACCTGTTTCCTCTATTAATAGCACAGTTTCCAGGCCTTGCATTTGACAGGATCTATGCTTAGCAAGGAGAAGGAACTACATCGCAAAAAGGAAAAGCCCACAAGGCTGTAGGAAATAAAACTGTTGTTGTACTGGCAGACAGATAACTAAATACCGAGCATAGATGCGGGCAAAAGAATACAGAGAATATGAGAGATCGTTCATGTTAACTATAAACCCAAATCACACGCATATCCATGAAGTCACATCTGAAGCTCACAGCGAGGACCTCCGGAGGCGACCCTGGTGTTAGGGTGGTGGGCCGGCTCAGGGATGAAGACTGCCTTACTGCACAGCCCGGTTCTGTCCAGCTCGGCTGCGTGGCCTTGACCAGCTTACTGTTTAACCTCCCTGAACGTCAGTTTCTCCTCCTCGAAGCAGGGACAATTACCAGAATGAGTTTCATGGGAAAGTTATGTGAGTTAGAGAAACAGTAGAAATAAATTTGCTAAACAGATACTGAGCGACCTAGTAGCTGTTTTACTGAATTTCTCTTGTGTTGCTCTAAGAATAAGATCCGGGAAGCTAAAACAAGCTTTTCTCAGAGTCCTGTGCTGCCAGTGAAAGCGGTGGATTCAGACAGCCCCAGTTTGGGCTCTTCCTGCTCTCTCTCTTCTTCCTGCCTGCTGCAGTGTCTGGAGGGGCAGCAGCCAGGCTGTGAGCAGAGGGACCAACGTCCATGCTGAGGACAGCAGTGCAAGGAGGACAGCCTGGGCCACACCCTTGCTCCCCGCCATACAAACTGTACCTTTATGCAGCTGTGGAAGACTAAATCTACCTACAAGGGCTGGGGACTTAGCTCAGTGGTTAGAGCGCTTGCGTAGCAAGCACAAGGCCCTGAGTTCGATACCTGGCACCAAAAACAAAAACAAGAAACCCCAAAACTACCTACAAATGTAAGCCTCTATCTCCTTGGTTAACTGCAGCTCACACACAATGGTTAGTAGTTATTATTCATAAGATATTTATAAATACTAAATTTTACAAACTTTTCCTCTCAAGGAACTCTTACGTATGTCTACATAAGTGTGTGGCTTGTTTCTAGGAACCCACTGCCTAATGTTATCGAATTTACATTGGTATTCTTACTGTAAGAATTTTGAAATTAAAAACAAGGGGAGAGAAGAATGGCAAATGTGGAAATAAGACTACTTCCCTTTTTTATTTTCTTTTCTTTTTTTTTTTTTTTTTTTGGTGCTGGGGATCGAACTCTGGCTCCTGTGCTTGCAAGGCAAGCACTTTAACCACTGAGCTAAATCCCAGCCCCTTCCTTTTTTTATTTTCTTTGGGTAAACTATGACACCAATGAACAATTTTACAGTTAGCATTACTGGTACACTTTATATTTCTAAACTGAATTTCATAATGTATATGTTACCAGAGAGGCGATTATATTGATAGCTCCTGAAATCTCAGAAAATTCCATCCATCTATCTATCTATCTATCTATCTATCTATCTATCTATACTGGGGACCAACACCAAGGCCTTGTGCATGCTAGGCAAGTGCCCTGCCATTGAGCTACACCCCCAGCCCAGAAAGTACAATTTTTAAGTATCAATAATCCTTCATCAGATCAAAGTTAGGATCTCTGACAACAAGACTTCCACAAAACAACTACCATACTGTGTGAAGCCCATCAGTCCAGTCCCTTGGGGATTGCTGAACAGAACAGAAAAGAACTGAACCTCTTACACCTGGGACAAACCCAATAATGAAGCGTATACCTTTCTGACCCGATTTCTGGTTATTTGTTCAGTTTTTCGGCATTTAAAACACCATCTCACAAGCAGTGAAACTAGTAAGTTTGGGAACAATAGCTAATTTAGGGATGTTTATATTAAATTGTGTCATTTAAAAGATCACGGTTCAGCTTAATAGAGTCACTTCCACAAAGGACAGCGATGAACTCAGAACTGAATGTCAGGAGGTTGGTTACATCCTAATAAATTAATGACCACCAGGGCTGGGGACTTAGCTCAGTGGTCAGAGTGCCTGCCTAGCAAGCACAAGGCCCTGAAATTAATGACCACCATGTGGTACTGCTCACAGACAAGCAGACGATCCCACCTGAAATGTTCTGTTTTCTTATAGTGAGGACACTGTTTACAACTTAGGAGTGGGTGACAAGACTACTGGGAAATGCTCAGACAATTCTGTTTACTCCGCAAATCAAATTGATTTGTATCATCCTCCATAAGAACTAACCCAAAAAATAACACACAAATTTAATAAAATAAAGGTCTAATTTTTTTTAGGTTTAAATTTTTCAAAATTTTGGAAAATAGCATTTTATGGTATACTGATGCTCAAAAACTAAAATTACAGCTGGGCACAGTGGTGCAGGCCTATAATCTCAGCTACTCAGGAGGATGAAGCAGGAGGATCGCAAGTTTGTGCCCAGCCTGGGCAACATAGTAAGACCTTCATTTCAGAATTGAGGTTACAGAGACATGGAATTAGAATAAGTGAGAAAAAACGAGAGAGAGAGCAGACAGAAAGCGTATATAATACAATATTAGGCATATAACTTACAATATTAGCAGGTATCTCTAAGTGGGGTGGAACCCCTTTTGTCCTTTTGCAATCACATCTTGACTAGACTTTTCTTTAGAATAATATGTATTTCATTGTAATATCGATAAAAACAAAACAAGAAATACTCTAACACTTAAGCTTCTTTTGGTAATAAAAACTAAAAAGTTACACTTATCAAAATAATGGCTGGGGATTTAGCTCAGTGGTTAGAGTGTTTGCCTCACAAGCACAAGTCCCTGAGTTCGATGCCTAGCACAAAAACAAACAAAATACTAATTCACAAAGTAAATACCACATACAAAATTAATCTTCATTTGTAACAAAGTTTTTGCATCACTCTTTGAAAAAAAATAAACGTATCTTTTGAACATCTCCCTCGTGGATAGAGCTGCAACCCTGCTGATGGACTGTTCCACAGCTGGGAACTCTACCTGAAGAGCAGTTGATCATCTTCACACGCAGAGAGAACGCAAACCAACACACATTGCCACGTTAACACTTAACTTGGGAGAAGGAGCTTGGGAAAAGCATGTTTTTCAAAGCTCCACGGTAATAAACTACGTGTCCTACACAAAGCAATTCCTTTTTTTTTTTTGGTGGTGCTGACGATCGAACTCAGGCCCTTGTGCTTACAAGGCAAGCACTCTAATCACTGAGCTAAATCCCCAGCCCCTTTTCTTTCTTTCTTTCTTTTTTTTTTTTGTGGCACAAAGCAATTCCTGATGACTAGTGAACACCGCACCTGTTTTTCATCAGCCGCAGCTCTCGTTTACGAGTGGCTTCTTCTGCCAGCTGCTGGGGACTGTGCAAGCTTCCTGGTGAGGCAGCCATCACCACGCCCTGGGGCAGAGCAGTAGCAGGAGCCCGGATCTGGTAAGCTGGCATGTCACCTGTGGCCGCTGCAATGACACAAAACACAAGCTTATACACACAGCTTATGAGTTAAAATTTCAAATAAAATTAACCCAAAAGTAACATACTTTTCACATGTCAGTAGAGATGATCATGTAATGTGGAAGATGATTATTCTGAGCCTGCCTGGAATCTTAACTATCAAAGATTCTCCAGCATTTGGAACAAGGATGTAATTGTGTCAGCAAGTGCTTCACATTTAAGGTTGGAAAAAGGTCTGAATGCATTTTAGACAAGTTTTTATCAGAGGCTAACGAAGACAGGCTTTTAAACTACAGTCTATTTAGCCTAAAATCAGCAGTGCGCTGGCAAATGTTTAGGGAACAGCTCTGGCCTGGGATGTGGGGACTCTAACCTATAGTAGTGTCTGATGATTTCCACAGTAGAAATTCTTCACAGTGGCCAGTTTCAAGATGCCAGTGTGACTCCACTGAATGTAGAGTTGGGAAGAGAGGAGCCAGTAAGCCATACACCAAACAGATAATGGAGATGAAAATAAGTTCAAGAGCACAGATAAAATCATTAGAAATGATGAGGAGCTTTGAGTAATTTATTTAAATGTGTGTGAGGATGTTTGCATGTATGAGTACACATATGTATTTAATTTTTAATAATGGCTGTTTAACAGTGAGCTCAGAAAGAGGCTGAAAGTTTAACAACTGACCCTAGCAAGCCAATGGGAACTAGCTCTAGAGCAGCCCTGTGAACATTTTCATTAAACAGCTATATCCACCCTCCGAGTGTCCCTGGCGTGTCCCTGCGGAGAGGTGCCCTGTGGCCTGGATCACGCCGGAAACATCCATTAAGGTCTCAAACTGCAAGTCCTGCACAAGAAAATGATTTGGACAAGGGAAGGAGTCTAGCTTTCTGTGGTTTCAGTTAAAAACAACGATAATGACAAAAAAACCCTAGGAAAGCTCTTTATAAAACTGGCTTCTCTGGAGAAAGATCATTTTTGTCTTTCTTTTGAGAAAAGAATACATTTCTCTCAGTATCGTTTTTTTTAAGAAGGAAAGATTTAATTTGGCTCGTAGTCTTAGTATTCATTTTTGTAAAAATATTTTCTAATATAGTATAATCATACAGTTAAAAGACAGATTAAATATTTACTTAGTATTCGGGTTGAATAGTAAAAGAAAATTCATAGTTCTGTAATTTATATTCAGAATTTGTCTATCAACTATAACGAACTTCCAAAAAACAGATGCCTTTGACTGTTTCTACCACTAATGCTCCAACTTTGGGAATACGTGGCCCAGAGTTAGATATTCTGACAAAAATAACCCAAAATATACACTTTTTTCAAAGCTAAATGCAAGGAAAATGGTTTTAAAAGATATTAAATTCTATAAAAATTGATCTGACTCAAATGCCAATCAAGAGAAAACACAGTACTGTCATGTTTTTAAAATGTACTATACACACTGAGTAAGCAAAATTGTCCAAAATAGGCGATGAGACTTTTTTACGTAAGTGGCACCTTATCACTGAAAGCAGCCAAGTTATTATTGTTGTTGTTTGTTTTTTTGAGAAAAAGTCTTGCTGTGTAGTCCAGGCCAGCCTCAAACTCATGATCGTCCTGCCTCAGTCTCCCAGAGTGCTGGGCTTACAGGCGTGTCCACTAGGCCTGGCCTAGATTTGTTGTTTTTGTTTTTGTGACTATTCAAACCACTGTATACATGTATGATTCATTATATAGTTAAGAAAATTTTACAGCTTTGAAATATTTAAGAAAATAAGTTGTAAACTAAATATTTTAAAATATCTTGATCTACTGTCAGAGGAGACAGAATGGAGGATACAACAGCTTAGTCCTCCTTGTCTTCTCTGTCCCCACATGTAAGGAAGCAGGTTATGGGATAATAAAGGTTGAAACAATGTGACAGCTGCAGGCTGCACAGACTTTCTAAAATCGGAACAATGGCCAGTGACGAATGAGAAGTTTACATGTCACCGTCTGGACGTCCGCACGCAGGCGGCCTGAGTGCCGACCTGGCTCCAGGGCTGATCTTCCAAACACGACTGGCAGAGAGGCGCCCCGGGCAGAGAGGCTCAGAGGGCTCCTTGGACTCTGTCATTTTGTACACAATGTGTTTTCTGCAGTATGACATGAAAGCATTAAGTGTGATGCACAAGTGTGAAGCATATTCACTAAGGGAGAAGGGGACGCAGGAGACCTGCACAGATGACAATGGCTAACACTGACGGCTCCACACAGCTTTTGCCTGTTTCCAAAGGCCACAGCCACCCCCGAAGACCGGACTTGGCGGCATGAAGGATAATGGCAATTCCAAATGAGGCATTTGTAAAACATTTTGAGCAACAGCTTAGAAAACACATCAATTTAAAATAACTTGGAAGGTATTATTAAAATTTTTCAGATATAGTGCATCATGTATTCATTCTATTTCCTTTAACACAACTAAAAAAAAGTAGAGCTCATTAGTTCAAACCAGAAATATGAATTAGTGTAAATTAGTAGGAATTTGAATAAATTTTGGTAATAGCCCAAAGAATCTGTAAGATGGTACACTTTGTGTGTGCGCGTGTGTGTGTGTGTGTGTGTGTGTGTGTGTGTAGTACTGGGATTGAACCCTGGGCCTGCACACTGAGCTACATTCCCAATCCTTCTTATTTCTTATTTTGAGACAGGGTCTTACTAAATTGCTCAGGTGGAACTTGAACTTGTGATCCTTCTGCCTCAGCCTCCCAGAGTGCTGGCATGAGAGGCATCACATTTGGCCAATGGTACACTTCTAATGGTCACTGGATAAATTCCATATATTCAAATGTCATCTCATCAGTAAAGTATATTGGAAAGATGTAGACAAAGAGAATCTCTTGATTTGAGGAAATCTAAATGTCAAAATGTTTTTTTAATTTTTAATTTTATTTTGGGGGGCAGTGCTGAGGATCGAACTCAGGGCCTTGGACTTGCTAGGCAAGCGCTCTACCAATGAGCTAAATCCCCAACCCCAAAATGTTTTATTTCTGAACCAAGTTATGAAAAAGCATTTATCTTAGTAAGAACCAGTTTCTAATACTACTATGAATTCAGTAGTAGTTTAAAGCAGATTAGATACCAAGATCACAGTTCAGAGAACCATCCTACATTCTTTGATGACATATTTTTATTCCTATAAAGGCTAATTCCTGTCCTAACTACTAAAAGTATCCAAATTATTTCTTAACCAAGAATTTCATTTTTATTTTCTGAGAATATACGCGTCATCAGTGGGGGCTTAAACATTATGACTGGAGATAGATGATGAGAAAAATATATTTAGAGACTGATTTTATTCTCAGACAAGCTAAACTTTTTTCGGGGGAGGGCTGGGGATCAAACTCAGGCCTTGTACTTGTTAGGCACGCGCTCTACTACTGAGCTAAATCCCCAGCCCCTCAGACAAGCTGTGTCTCCCTTTGAGACACGTGGGGACTGTACTTTTTCAGAGTACTTGGCACACAGTGGGTGCCCTGTGTGTGTGTGTGTGTGTGTGTGTGTGTGTGATGTGTACTATGGAGGACACTGGGAACTTCCTGGGGCTTTACACAGTCACCACCGTTTGCAATGTCTAAAGTAAGCAGTGTTTCCTACACATTTATGGGGACATCTTTAACACTTAGCCATGGGAAGCACTACAGGATGCCAGGTGTTCATCCAAGGTGGCCTTGCCTTATTAAAGGCATTATTTCCTACATCTTCCCTTAGATATACTTTAGGTCCATCTAATGGCATTTTAGAAGCTGAGTGTTCTAATTAAAATGTAGTTTCAATCATCAAACCCCTGGAACAAACAAACCAAAAAACTGGGGAGTGGTGATGCAAATATTTCATGGGAAAAGAAACCTAGAACTCTCAGCTCTAGTCACTGACTTCCTACCTGTCTTGGCAAGCTTTAAACATGGTACTGTACAGCAGAAAGGCATGGGGTTTGGGGACTGGGTTCTAGTCCAGCTCTGCCACTTACCAGCCATGTGACTTGGGGCAAGTTCAGTTTCCTCATCTGTAAAACGGGGATACATTGTCTCATTTAATACTCACAACAACCCCTACAGTACATGTCAAAGTGTCTAGCACAGTGCCTGGCACATTCAGCAAATGTTAGTTCCCCTCCTCTTCCCTTCCTTAAATTCTGAAAGACAATGTTCCAAGTTATGTATACACTGTATAGGAGTTACAAGGCTTACCACATCTACAAGCAAAATTTCCCCTGGAGTTTCCTAAACGTCTACTAAAACTAAGGAATCAAAAATTTATGCTTCTTACCCCTTATTTTGGGTAAAACTATACCTAAAAACCTCTTTAAATTTATATTTTTATATCCCTTTAGAGAACAAATTACTAAAACAAAATATCTTTTTCAGTATAATCATTTAAGACAGAGGAGAATCACAAATGACCAAATGGGGGCTGGGGATTTAGCTCAGTGGTTAGAGTGCTTGCCTTGCAAGCACAAGGCCCTGAGTTCGATCCCCAGCACCAAAAAACAAAACAAAACAAAACAAAAAAAACCAAATGACCAAATGACACAGTCTCGTCAGAATGTTAAGAAGAGAAATGGAAAACCCCATGAGTCAAAGTAGGGAAATAAGGACATAAGTAAGGAGCCCAGATAAATGCCTATCTTGATAGATTTCAAAGCAAAATGATTTGTCAACACCCCAAATGATGGTGATTTTGATTATTTATCTATTGAGATATCTGTAGTCCTGAGCACGTTAACTGGACAGAAACATTCTATACACCTTTTTACTCTTGTTTCTTGGTTCTCTCCCTCCTTCCTGCCACAGCAGTGCTCCTAACACCCATGCCTGTGTTCCACACTATCCCAAATATCCCCTTCCTCATTGCTCTATTTGCTCCAGGAAAATTAAATCCTCCATAAAAATGATTGTTTAAGCACTGAGCATTTCAAATGTGTTACAATTACCATAACACAGAGACAACATAGAATTGCCATTAAATATTTTTCAGCTTTATTGAGATATAGTTGACAATAAGAATGGTATGCATTCAAAGAGTACAACGTGATGTTTTGAGATATATATACTTTGTGAAATGACGACCACCACCAAGCTAAGTTACACATAACCTTTGTAGGCTGTTTCAGATGATGCTAATGTCCTCGTGTGTATTTACAGGCAGCCTATGGCATGCTATTGTAACTCATGTTACATTAGCATCTACTGATCAGTGACAGGTGAATTTTGACAGCAAAGTAGTGTGGTAAGAGCAGAACCAGAGGATTGTGAAAACCCAAAATGGTTCACCACTTGCTACTCTGTCAGCTTGGAAGAGTCCTTTACCCACTCCGATCCGCATGTGGTCACACACAGATGCGCAGGATAGTGTCTGGCCTGTTCATCAGTGAGACTGCACCTCCATTTTCAGTCATCGGCTATGGTGCCCTCCAGCGAGGCCTACCCTGATCCTTTCACTTGTATTTCCTGCTTCCGGTGTGTCACTCGCAATCTGACTATTTCTTTCAAAGCATTTCCTTCAATTTTCATTTGTGCTAATTTGTAACAGTAAGGGATTTTAAAATATTTTTTTTTTTTTTGTGGTGCCGGGGATCGAACTCAGGCCCTTGTGCTTGCAAGGCAAGCACTTAAAATATTTTAATATTTACATAAATGCAAAGTATCATAATTATATGATTAGGCAATATATTCCCCTACAGGCAAATCAAACAGGGCATTGGAAAATAAAATTCTCAAGTTACATCAAAATTTTTTTCAAAAATAGTAAGAAAACCAGCACAATAGCCTTTGTTAATGTCACCCTCCACAGAGCTTCAGAGTTTTATTGAAACTTGAGGTAGATAAGAGACTTGTTATTTTCACTTTCAACACGATTAGAACTTGCTCTGCTACCAAACTCAAGAAGTTATCATAGCCTGATCAAAACCATTCTTTTATGTCAGAATTTCCTAACAAAAGTCTTTTCTTCCACAAAGGGAACAAAGATCCTTGTTTTCATGCATCAAAAATTGAGACACTATTTTCCAAATTTGAATCGTGGGAAAGTTTGTTGCTAACAATTCAAAAATTCACCTCTAATGCAACTTATTAAGACTCAGAATCTATAAATATGGAGGGGAAAGGGGGTGGAAGGAAGGGAAGGGGATTGGGGGGAAAAAAGAAGAATCAAGATATATTATGTACAGGTACAAATTCCCTATGAGGAATGTGATTATTATGTGTCTCTAAAATGTACCAATAAAATTAATTTTAAAAAGACTCAGAATCCAAAAGATAGGAAGTTTTGCTCCCAACATAATCAATTTATGAATAAAACAAATAAAATGTAAATTATACCCAACAGATATACTACAGATACTCTTTTTTTTTTTTTTTTTTGGTGCTGGGGATTGAACTTGGGGTCTTGTGCTTCCGAGGCAAGTGCTCTAACCACAGAGCTAAATCCCCAGCCCCAGATATTCATTTTTAATAACTGATTTCAAGGGTTGGGGATTTAGCTCAGTGGTAGAGAGCTTGCCTAGCACGTGCAAGGCCCCAAGTTTGATCCCCAGCACCCCCCAAAAACAACAAACAAATAAAAAATAAACTGATTCCAGGATTCTGTAAATAAATACTGCTAAAATGTTTTCCAGGCCAATCATTCATGGTAGGGACCTGATTTTAGTCAAGTTCAGGGTTTTCCCAACTCTAAGTTGTAGACCATTGGTAGGTCATAAAATCAATTTCATGGGTCAAGAATAGCATTTAAAAAAGAAAAAAAAAGTATGGGTATTGTATTTGAAATTTGTTTTATATCTCACACACACACACACACACACACACACAGTGGTCCACTGAGTCATGATATAAAATGCTGGCTGTGGCCAGTTTGCCAGGCCACACTCTAGCTCAAGCCCCTCGGTTTACTAACCTACTCAGCCCAGAACTGTGAATCCAAAGGCCTGCTTCTGAAAACTGCTCAGCTATACCTCTGAAAAATTCCTTAAAGCCTGTGCTCTTTCGGCTCCTAAAAAAGAAATGAAGGCGGGTGTGGTAGCGCATGCCTGTAATCCCAGAATTTGGGAGGCTGAGGCAGGAGGATTGCTGTGAGTTCAAGGCCAGAGTGAGCTACATAGTGAGTTCAAAACCAGCCTGAACTACTTAGCAAAAAATGAGAGAGAGAGAGAGAGAGAGAGAGAGAAAGAGAGAGAAAATTTGTTTTTCATTTTTAAAAATAGCTTTTTAGATAGTACTGATTCTGTTAGAACTGACCAGATTTTGAAAAACAATTATTTCCAAAAGCACAATCAGGTCTTGTGAAAAAACACTCCGGACTGATTGGTATTTTTAAGTACCTGAAAATTTTATATGAGGAAGGGAAACCACATCTAAGTATTACTGATAACAGTGTGAAAAAATTCTTCAAGGATGCTATGTGCATTCTATCAACATAAATACATAAAAATGTTCATTTAATTTACAAGCAAGCAATGGTTAAAAGTTTCATGTAAATATTTACCTTAAAGATTCACTTTTAAATATACTATTTTGAATTATTTTATTTTATTGTACTACTGATTCATGCTTAGACAAGTCAAATAATGAATAGGAATTAAAGGTTAGTTAAAAGAAAATATAAACAAACAACTTACAGAAAAAAATGTATACACAAAAATGCCTTTTGAGTCTAAGAATCATATGATATATGATATGTGAAATCGTTTTAAATTCATCTGTATCTTACAAAAATTGGGTCATATGAGAGCAGTGACTATCTACAGCACCTGTGTAACTTCACAGAAACTTCATTGGACAAACAAGCTCCTAAGTGGGGCTGGGGATTTAGCTCAGTGATTAGAGTGCTTGCCTTGCAAGCACAAGGGCCTGAGTTGGATCCCCGGCACCACCAAAAAAAAAAAAAAAAGGTCCTAAGACAAACTTAAAAACAACTTAGTAAGGTTGTACTTGCCCAACACAGTGGACTATTCCAATCCAGTGAGATAGCCGATGCCCACTAACTAAAGAGCTGAAGTGCAGTGAAGATGTATAGCTAATGATCCCTTCATTCTGAACTCAACTGCAAATTCAGAAGTAAGTTACACGGGCTGGGGATTTAGCTCAAGTGGCAGAGTGTTTGCCTAACAAGTGCAAGGCCCTGAGTTTGATCCCCAGGAATGTCCCCCTAGCAGAAGAACTGGGTTACAAATAAAACCACTGGCAACACAATGTTACAACCACAAAAAGGTCTCTAGACACAAAGTCTTCCAAAATCACTTATCTGTGACTAAGAAAAGCAACCCACATAAAGAACTATTCATTACAAGTTTAGGTAACTACCAGACGCCCGGGGAAACCCCAGAAAGGAGCACTTCCCCGACCGGGCGGCAGAGGGCGCGCTGACGTGCAGTGAGCCGAGAGCCCCTCCAGCCTCAGCTGGCTTGTCACCCAGCACGTGCAGGGGCGCTGGTCGCGTGGGACCCACAACCCGGCCGCTTCGCCAGCCAGACGCCCGCGTTGCACTCCCGCGAGCACGACCGGGCGGTGAAGTGCTCCCCTTCCAGCACAAACTTACCTCCGTCCGAAGAAGGGTGCCGAGAGGCTGACTAGCACAGCTATTCCGCCCAAGGGCGCTCGTGGAGACCGGGTTGGGCGAGCCAGCTAGCAGCTCTCGGGCTGGCAGCAGCGCTGGCGAAGCAGAGAGGAACTGACTAAATCACAACATGACTCGGAGCTGACGTCAATGTGCAGCTCGCTCGAGTCTAACTTTTCCACTTCCCTGCTGAAACACGATTCCAGGAAACGCGATGACGTCAGCCCTCTGAATTCAATTAGCCGAGGAACAGACCACTCCGCGCAGAGGCGGCGAGAAACGGGCTGCGCAGACCTTCGCGGCCGTCTCTCGGGGCCTTTGTGCACAGCGGTGAATTCAGAAGCTCGGCGTTTCACAACGTAAACAGCATACCTAGTTAGCCTGTAGCTGCACCGAATTCGCAACAGGTTGCAGATGAAATAATAGCTTATTTTAGTAGGGCAGAACAGCTAGGAAGGGAGAGGGGAAGGAGACGGGGAGGGGGCGGGGAAAGAGAGAGAGGCGAGTGCGGGCAGAGGAGGGAGGTGGGGAAGGGAGAAAGAAATGGGGGCAGGAGGGGTGCCTTAGCCAAGCAAGCCACATGATACTAAACAAAGAAGCAGTTAACACTAAAATGCCTTAACAAAGTGAGCTGAATACATAGACACACATTAAAAGAAACTTCTTGCTCCTAACTGACTAGGAAATAACAGTTTGAAGCACGCGGATGTTCCTAAGTACTCTCATAAACTTCAAAAGGATCTGCACAATGAATGGAAACCCCCTTTTTCCGTCCTTACCTGTTTCATCTCCAGTTACAGCCATGATGGGCTTCTGCATACAAATGGGTCTTGCTTCCCCTATCACTGTTCAACATAAAGTGTCCCCGACCAGCAGCATGTGCAAGCTAAGTAGGAGTACTGACATCACAATGACGTCACTGGCCTATCACTACCATCAATTTGCTTTGTCGCCGAGCAGCGCTCTGAAACCAAAGCCCTATAAAAACCTTTCCTGCAATAAACCATGTCAGTGCTCCTGTCTCTTCTTTTTACATAGAAATCTGTTTGAGATGGGCTCTGGTTTAAAAAAAAAAAAAAAAAAAAAAGGTCTCTTTAGCATTATAAGCTACAAAGTTGCATCTTTTGAAGCTACTTCTTTGTTATTGTCCCGTCCCTGGTTTCTAGGTAAACATGGGGGATAAATCCTAAATGTTTCTCAGAACTCAAAAGAGAAAAAAGTACTTGGAGAGCTGAAGTTCGAAGATTAAAAAAACACACTGATAATCAGCACAGAAATGCTGGGTTTCGTAGGCGGTTCTACATTTGCCAAGTGAGAAATATCCAGCCACCTTTGTTCGCTTGTATCTTCATTTGCTACAACACCGTAAAACGCAGCTGTTCCTAAAGCCACAGAACTTGCTAACTGCACTCCACGGGAGGAGATACTGAAATTTGTAAGTCACGGTGCCATTACAGCAAGAATTACACGGCGTTCTCTCCCAACTATCAAATGGTGAGCTTGCTGATATTTGGCCCACAAAAATAGAAATTTATGATTCAGTTTAATACATTATTTTACTGACTAAAGTTCCTTGAAAAGTTTTATGATTTTAAAAATTCATAAGTAAATTATGATTATTATCTAGGAAATTTTAAAAATGTCAGATTCTATTTGGCTAACTTCATGACTCAGCACGTGAAGAACTGGATCATTATAGAAAATTTAACAGCAAGGTTCGAGACAAAGCTGGCAAACGTTCAGCAGTATATAACAGACCATAGCCTTGAAAAAATTATTTGCATCGCAATGCAGAAAAATAAGTGACAGGTCACAGAGACCTACTTCTCAGGGGATTGTACAAAGACCTTTCCCTCATAGCACATGTCATCCTGTTTTTGCTTTTTCAGTTCAGCATCCTCCAGTAGAGCAGGGACTTCACAATAAGGTGCTCAGAGGGTGACGGGGCAGGCAGTGTCCACGCTCCTCCTGCGAAGGGGCCTGTGAGTTCAACTGAAGAGGCCCCAGGTAAGAAAGCCCGGGGCTCAACCTGAGCATCCACCTGGGTGGGGGGCTGCATGGAGAACTTTTTTCCTCCTTTCTTTCTCTGCTCCTCTTCCTTCCTAGCCACGCCTCAGGGTTTGGGCCCAAGAGTACTATTAGTGCATTTTATTTCAAATTTCAGAAGGCTCAGTTTTGTTTTTATGTGAGTGCTTCTTTAAGTTGTCTCGTAGGTGCTTAATAAATAAATACAGTATTATTATTAAAAAGGTACAGGAATCCCCATTCCTGGGGTGAAAAATAAGGGCGGTGGTTGCTTAGTTGTTTACTGCTATTAGTAAAGTTTTAATACATTCCCTAGACTGATTAAACTCAGTTAATCAACATGTGGAACTAATAACACTTGCACTAGGAAAACTATTGTACCTTCATTCAGTGTATGAACATTTCTCACGTGCCAAGGACCCTGCTAGGCACTAAGGACCTTGTTTAAGCGGAACTTCACCGAGGCAGGACGCAGAGGCTCAGAAGTGTGCTCCCTGCCCAAAGACACCGCACTTGAGGGCTGCCTCACCAGGGAAGCCTTTCTGGAAGAAGAATCATCTAAGATGAAACCTGAAACCTGAGCCAGGCACACAGATGGGGGAAGTGTTGGGCCCGGACCAAAGTGGGACACTAAGGATCCTAGGAGAGAAAGGTGCAGCCGCCAGAGGAAGATGGAAGACAGCTGCAATACAGAGGAGAGAGGTCAGAGGCCAGTAAGAGGGCAAAGCCAGGAGCAAGCAATAATCCGGCCCCAAGAGGGATTCTGGACTTGGGCAAGAAACAGGCACTGGAGGCCCGAGCAGAGGCTGGCGGGAGGCCCCCAGGAATGTCTGTGCGCCACTGTCCCCACGATGAAACCCTGAGCCTTGAGGCGGTGGTGGGCTCAGGAGGTGTTGGCGGGTCAACAGGCCAGCAGGGTGGAGGGTAGAGCCCCCTTGAATGGGTTTAGGATGCTCAGAAACCAAGCTCCGGAGAGCTCCCTTGCCTCCTTCTAGGCCACATAAACCCACTATGAGAAGATGGCATCTGTGAGCCAGAGCGGCCCGCCAGACAGCGCTTCTGCTGCAGCCTGCATCTTCGCATTCCAGCCTCCGCCAGAGCGCAAAATCGACGTGTGCTGCGAAGGCCACCCAGTCTGTGGCACTGTCACCGCAGCTCCAATGGATGAGCACTCGTGTCGGGAGGGGAACTTCAGGGGCACCACGCTGCCTTGCACCAGCGCGATGCAGACAGAGAAGGACCGGGAATGAGACCTTCGATGAAGAAAATTCCCAGAACACTGAGCCCAGGAGAGAGCTGCTGCCTCGGCGCCCTGCGGACCACCAGGAAACCGCTGGACAATGAGCAGCTCAGGGCTGAGTGCTCTAGAGACCCACGTTAGGGAAGGGGGAACTGGGTGGGGATGAGGCGAAAACACTTGGGTGGGGGGATCCATAAAATGGCTTTGAGTAGAGAGGAAGCAAGAATAAGGGACGACACCCAGGTTTCTAGTTTAAAGCAACAGAGGGCAAGGAGTCCACCAGTGAAGCTGGGAAAACCAAGTGGATTTGGAGTGGGAAATGGAAGTCAAGTTTTGGACTCCAGGCGTCAGAGATGTGTGGGGGACATCAAGTAGCGGGTTGAGATCAGAAGCAGTGTCACAGGACATAGAAGCCATGGCAGGGGATGAGCAGATGAGGCCACCCAGGGAGAGGCCTCGAGTCTAAGGAGAGGCTTGGGATCCAATGCAGAGAACAGTGCTAGCACGCAGGAGCCAGGCAGCAAGAAGGAAAGAGGCAGAAAAGGGAGAAGAAAAAGGAAGCCAAGGGCAATGGTGTTTAAGACTGCAGAGGGATCAATGAAGAAAGGACTGCGAGTTCAGAGAGAAAGTGGTGTGATCTTCCAGGGCAATCACAGGGTAGGATAGGAATACTCTGTCTAAGGGAGAAAGACAAGAGTGCCCACAAGACTGGCCCTGCTACGTCTAACATGGAACTGAAGCGCCGAGCCACTGTCATTGAGAAAGAGAGAGAGAGAGAGACAGTCAGAGACAGAGAAAGAGAATAGAGAAAGAGAGGAGAAGGGAAGGAAGATGGGGAGGACAGAAGGAAGGGAAGAAAAAGAGGAAGGAAGGAAAGAAGAGGAAAAGACAAGAAGAAAAACAAGAATAATAAAGATCAGAAGGAAAGACAACATTATTATTTATATATGATACAAAATTCATATTGTATCAAAAATTAATTCACATAAGAATCAGCATGTTGGGCTGGGGATTTAGCTCAGCAGTCAGAGTGCTTGCCTAGCAAGCACAAGGCCCTGAGTTCAATCCACAGCACAAAAAAAAAAAAAAAAAAAAAAAATCATTATTTCTCTATACCAGGAATGTAACAGAAAAATAAGGTCTGGTGCATAATAGCAACAAATACTAGAAAGCATTTAGGAACCAATTGAGCAAGACCCCCATGGAGAACAATTGTAAACTGTTAAAGTAAGATCTGAATTAAATGAGGTATCTGGTGGTTTGGGATTGGTCATTTTAACACTATAAAGACTTCAGCTCTCCCTTAAAATTATTAATTACAACCTCATTATTGGTTTTTATTTTATCATTGAGATTGTTAATTAGAAACTCAAACTTACTCTAAATACACATGAATGGTTCACAAATAGGTACATCAGCATTTTTTTAAAATACAAAGGGGTGAACTTGTTCTGTGAAACAGCAAACCAGGATGATACTGGCATGGAGAAAAAGAAGAGCAGGGAACCAGGTGTGGTGGCACATTCCTGTGATCCCAGCTACTCAGGAGGCTGAGGCAGGAGGATTGAAAGTTCAAGGCCAGACTGGGCAATTTAGGGAGACCCTGTCTCAAAAACTGTAAAATGGTTGGGGATAATGCCTAGTGGTAGAATGTTTGCTTG
>PVJO010022999.1:0-26913 GCA_004026905.1 Hystrix cristata | reverse complement strand
AGAATCCAGATAAATATGAATGGCACCACAAGTTCGCTCTCTTGCCTCTCTCGCCCCCTGGCTCGCCCCCTCTCTCCCCGCGCTCTCCCTTCTGCATTGCCGCTTGCCCCCTGCTCCCTAGTCTCCCAGGCCTTTTCAGATTCCTAACTGCAGCATCAGCTGGTTATTTTACCCACCTGGCCAAACCAGTCTCCCTTTTGTTACTTAAATAAACTTTCCCAATGCCCTAAAATTCGCTCCTGCAATTCATTGCCTGCGCGAATAAAGAACCTGGAGATATATTTTCTGAATCCCCCTTCCCATCCGACAACATACAGACTGTTAAAAATGTCAAATAGGCCGGGTGTGGTGGTGCACACCTGTAATCCCAGCACTCAGGAGGCTGAGGCAGGAGGATCACCACAAATTCCAGGGCAATTTGGACTCCACAGTGAGTTCAAGACCAGCCTGAAATGCATAGTAAGACTCTGTCTCAAAAAAAAAAAAAAGTGCATTGTTAGTAAGGAGGGACGAAATTCAGCTCTCCCAACTCCTTCCTGCTTTTTGTTTTCATTTGCTCCTATTCAAATCTAAGGTGTTGACCACATTCCATCCACTCATTCTCTTAAACTGCTGCAAATCAAATTTCGTTTTCAAAAGAAGCAGCATACTTTCTAGTACTTTCTTTCACTTGCTAAATGACTCTTACTCCGTTCACCTGTAAGTGTATGCTCCAGTTTTTCCTTTACGTGCTATGAAACAAACAGTTGTCACATAAGCAAAGATTAAAATAGCCTGGAAGGGCGGGCTTAGCTTAGCATGGGTTCTATCTCCAGCACCAAAAAAAAAAAAAAATCACATGCTGCAAGTTGAAAAAATAGGAACCCTCAGAGATAATTTTGGCGGCAGTTGAAAATGGTACCTTTTTTGTTTGTTTATTTTTACAAGCCAGGTGTAAGGCATATCTCATTACTTCAAAAACTGTAACACAATATGTGTGTGAGAATATATGTTGTAACATTCCTGGTAGTGAAGAAAAATTGCTAACAGGGCAGTCATCAGTGGGTATTTCATTAAATAAATCGTGGTGTGCCTATACCACAACATATAATGTAATTTCAAACAATAATTTACATCGGACTTGCTGGAGCACAACTATAACACCAGCACTCTGAGTGGCTGAGGAGGAGGATTGAAAGTTCAAACCTCACCTGCACAATTTAGCAATTTTTTTTTTCTTTTTGAGACAGGGTCTCACTATGTAGTCTAGGTTGATCTTGAACTCATGGGAATTCTCCTGCCTCAGCCTCCCAAGTGCTGAGATTACAGGTCTGTGCCACCACCACACCCAGCCAATCTGCAATTTAAAAAGATTCTGTCTCAAAATTTTAAAAGGGGTGAGACTGTAGGTCAGCGCAAAGGCCCTGGGTTCAATCCTCAGCACTGCAAAGTAGATTTTTAAAAGAGTAAGTCAGATCTTTGTAGAAAAAAAGAAAAATCACAGATAGTACCGTAAAAGTAAATGAGAATAATTTACTTGTTTGTTTTTTTGTTTGTTTTGCAGTGTTGGGGACTGAACTCGGGGCCTCGTACATGGTAGCAAGTGTTCTACACTGAGCTTCTAATTTCATGTTTAAAAATTTGTATATATAAGTTGGAATGTTCAAAGGAAAGTTCTATGATTTTAGTACATGTGCTGCTGAAAGTTCTATAAGAATACATCCAAACGGAACTGTTAGCAAGGGAAGAAATAGTTTAAAAGAAAGAAAGAAAGAAAGAAAAAATGTGTGATTATCTGAAATTTAACTGGGCAGCTTGTCAAGCAAGATGGACCTTCAAACCTGCACCGATAGCTTCAGGCAGCTGCGAGTGTCCTTTAATTTTGTTTTGTTTTGTCTTTTGTTTGGCGGTACTGGGGATTGAACCCAGGGCCACCACACTGAGCTACATCCTACCCCTTTTTAAATTTTCTATTTCAAGACAGGAAAGGGGGCTGGGGATTTAGCTTCAAGGCCCTGAGTTCAATTCCCAGCACACCCCACCCCGCAAAAAGACCTGATTATTTTGAGACAAGGTCTCACCAAATCACTAAATGGCCCAAACTGGGCTCAAACTTGTGATCCTCCTGCCTCGGCCTCCCAGAGCGCTGGGCTCACAGGCCTATGCCACCATGCCTAGCTCTAAACATGTGCTTTCTGAGTGTCCATGACAAGCGCTGGCACCCAGCCTGGATTCTCCGGGAGCTTAAACTGCGCCTTCCCGTTCGACCTCGGATGACCGAGTCCTACCGGGAAGGGAGGAAGTTCAGCCTGGGCGAGTGCCTCTAGTAAAGTCTCGGCCGGCCGGTCGGTACCGTCGGCCTCAGAGCCTTTAAAACACAGTTGATAGACCCAAGCAGCACGGACCCCTCCCATCCCGGCAGGCACGTCGCTCTGCACAGTGTCCGGGCCCCCTCCCCCCCCCACCAAGGCGCGGTCTCGGCTCGGCTCCCTCGCAGACAGCTTGCGCGGCCAGTGCAGTGTGGCTGCCGCAACAGGCTTGCAGTCCCGAGGCTCCGCCTCAGGGGCCACTGTGGCCTCGCTTATCTGACATTGTCTTTTTTCTTTTCCTTTTCAATTTTTTCATTTCAAAATGTATATATCAAAAAAAAAAGATGTGTATATCACAAGAAGTTGCCGAGAATATATACAGAATCCACTGAAGTAAAATGGAAATCTTACTTTTTGTTTTTGTTTTTGTTTTTGTTTTTGAGACAGGGTCTCGCTGTGTAGTTCAGGCTGCCTTGAACTCACTGTGCAAGCCAGGCTGGCTTTGAACTCACAGCGATCCTCCTGACTCAGCCTCCCAAGTGCTGGGATTACAGGTGTGCAACACCACGTCCAACTCTTACAGTATTTTAAATTTTATATATTTTAATATTCTTGGTTCTGCATTGAACCTAGCACCTTCTGCATGCTAAGCTTGTGTTCTGTCACCGATGTATACTCTCATCCCTCTAAATTTGATATATTTTAAATTTAAATATTTATAATACTCATCCCCAAATAGTCTTTACATTATTATTGTGTGTCATGAATAAAAGAGGAAAGAAATGAACACTTACTAGGCACCCACCAAGTACCGGACACTTCACTAACAGCCTTATTTTTATTTGAGACATTATTTACTATCAGTTTACGAGATAACGGAGTCAAACACTTGACCACAGTCACAGGCTGAGAACTGGCAGGACTGGAATTCCAGACCTTTCGTCTCACTCCAAGGCCATGGTGTCCGTCCTACCAGAGTTCCTGTCTAAAAAATCACTTTCCATTTACTAGTGAGGTTTCATTTTGCTTTTATTCAGTTCTGTAGAGTTTTATTTCCATGAAACTATTTCTACACTTTGGACAAACCAACTTTCAGTGCAGCAACATATACTCAGCAGAATCTGCAGACTTTCAGTATTAATGAAGTCTCTGTTTATTTTTATTTGGGGGGTTTGAGACAGGGTCAAACTATGTGGTTCAGACTGGCCTTGAACTCATGGCAATCCTCCTGCCTCAGCCTCCGCAGTACTGGGATTACAGGCCTGCACCGCCCCACCCAGTTTAATGAAGTCTTGGATTACAGCCTCCTGTGAACAAACTTGATCATGTGATGTGCTTGATGATGAAGACTCCCAGCCATCTCGGGACCATCCCTAAAGGTATAATAATCTAAAAAGTTTTGAAAGCACGTTGCTGCATGTAGATACTAAGGTGAGAATTGCTGTGATTTAATCATAAAATGGGTCTAGCAGGGTTAGCGATTTAGCTCAGTGGCGGAGCGCTTGCCCAGCAAGCACAAGACCCTGAGTTCCTTCCCCAGCACCCAAAATAAATAAATAGGTATCTAAAAAATAAATACATAAAAATAAAATGTGTTTAGCCATCTTGAGCTCTAGGAAAATGGATACTATGTTACTGACACTATTTTAAGGACGAAATGATGTCATAAATCACTTCACAACCCATGAACCAGGAAGATCACATTTAGCCCCCACCAAATAACAATAATGATATTGTTATTAAATAATAACAATAATGATATTGTTATTAAATAATAACAATAATGATATTGTTATTAAATAATAACAATAATGATATTGTTATTAAATAATAACAATAATGATATTGTTATTAAATAATAACAATAATGATATTGTTATTAAATAATAACAATAATAATGATGATGATATAAGTTTACATAATAGGATATTTGTGTCAAATTTATGCAAAACAAAATATTAACTTACAGTGTAATTTTTTGGGGGGAATGCTGGAGATCAAACTCAGGGCCCTGTGCTTGCTAGGCACACACTCTACCACTGAGCTAAATCCCCAACCCCACTTATAGTGTATTATTAAGAAAATAATTGTACTCCCAAAAATCATTCCTGGAAGCAAGCGTTACCCTGATACCAAAACCAGAAAAGGATCCAACCAAAAAAGAGAACTACAGGCCAATTTCCCTAATGAACATAGATGCAAAAATTCTCAATAAGATACTATCAAACAGAAGACAATGAATTATCAAGAAGATTATACATTACGACCAAGTGGGATTCATCCCAGGGATGCAGAGATGGTTCATCATACACAAATCAATAAATGTAATACACCATATCAACAGAGTCAAAGACGAAAATCAGATGATCATTTCAACAGATGTAGAAAAAGCATTTGACAAGATCTAACACCCCTTCATGATAAAAAAAAAAAAAACCCTACAGAAATTAGGCATAGATGGTCTACACCTCAATCTGATAAAAGCCATCTATGACAATCCAATGGCCACATCATATTAAATGGTCAAAAACTGTAACCTTTCACTCTAAATTCAGGAACAAGACAAGGCTGTCCACTATCACCACTCTTATTTGATATAGTTCTGGAAACATTAGCCACCAGAGCAATTAGGAAAGAGAAAGAAATAAAGGGAATAAAGATAGAAAGGAAGAAGTTAAACTAGCATTATTTGCGGATGACATGATGCTCTACATAGAAGACCCCAAAAACTCCACCAAAAAACTTCTAGATTTAATAACTAAATTCAGTTGTAGTTGTATAGCTGGATACAAAACCAACACTCAAAAATCAACAGCATTTCTATATACAAATAACAAACTCACTGAGAAAGAAATTAGGGGAGATATACCTTTCACAATAGCACCAAAAAATATGAAATACTTAGGAATCAATCTAACAAAGCAAGTAAAAGATCTTTACAGTGAAAACTTTAGTACTCTAAAAAAGGAAATTGAAAGGGATGTCAGAAAATGGAAAGACATCCCACCTTCTTGGGTAGGAAGAACGAACATAGTGAAAATGGTCATACTTCCTAAACTACTATGCAGATTTAATGGAATTCCAATCAAAATACCAATAGTATACTTCACAGAATTAGAGAAAGCAATCACGAAATTCATCTGGAACCAGAAGAGACCAAGAGTAGCAAAAAACAATTCTGGGCAACAGGGCCAAGGCAGGGGGCATCACAACCCCTGACTTGAAATTATACTATAGAGCTACTGCGATAAAAGCAGCATGGTACTGGCAAAAAGGCAGACCTGAGAATCAGTGGAACAGTTTAGAAGACCCAGAAACAACTCCAAACACACTCAAATACCTCATCCTCGACAAAGGAGCCAAAAATCCTCACTGGAAGAAAGATAGCCTCTTTAATAAATGGTGCTGGAAAAATTGGCTTGTCATATGCCAAAAACTAAAACTAGATACATGTCTCTCACCATGTACTAAACTAAAATCAAAGTGAATCAGAAATCTAAACATTAAAACAGAAAGACTAAATCTACTGGAAGATAGAATAGGAAGAACTCTTGAAGACATAGGGGTAGGAAAAAAAATTGTGAACAAAACTCAGACTGCACAGGAAACAGCACAAAGGATCAGCACTTGGGATCACATCCTATTAAAAAGTTTTTGCACAGCAAAAGAAATCACCAAAAGAGTGGCATGAAAACCCACAGAGTGGGAAAAAATTTTTACCAACCATTCCTCAGACAAAGGTCTAACATCTAGAATGTATAAAGAACCCAAAAAAATCAGACCCCCAAATTTAGAGACCCAATCCAAAAATGGGCATCTGAAATGAATAGATACCTCTCAGATGAAGAAATACAAATGGCAAACAAATATATGAAAAAGTGTTCAACATCACTGGTCATTTGAGAGATGCAAATCAAAACAACGCTAAGATTTCAGCTCACTCCAGAAAAAGCGGCTATCATCAAGAAATCAATAACAAATGCTGGCAGGGCTGTGGGGAAAAAGGAACCCTCCTCCACTGTTGGTGGGAATATGGACTGGTCCAACCATTGTGGAAATCAGTGTGGAGATTCCTCAAAAAACTACAACTAGAGGTTCTATTTGACCCAGCTAGTCCTTTGCTTGGTATCTTTCCAGAAGAATTAAAAACATCATACCACAGTGATATATGTACAACCATATTTATAGCAGCACAGTTTGTAATAGCTAAGTCTTGGAAACAACCCAAATGCCCAACAACTAATGAGTGGCTATAGAAGATGTGGTTTCTCTATACAATGGAGTATTACTCTGCCATAAAAAGGATAAACTTGATATTTATAGGTAAATGGATGTTCCTTGAGAACATACTCTTGAGTGAAATAAATCAAACACTCATGAACACATATTGAATTGTTTCTCTGGTATGAGAAACTGTAAGCATAAATAAGGACAAATGGTATAATAGATATTAAGTAAAAGAAAGATAATATTCAATAGGGAGGAGAATTAGAAAGGCAGGAGGGGCCAAAGAAGGAAAGGAAAAAGAAAAGAAAGGAAAAAAGGGGGAAAAATGTAAATAAAGCAACTGTAAATAGGGAAGGGATGGAGTGCAAGGGAGGGGGAGTGGAAGGAGGGGTGGGGAAGAAGGGGGGAACCAAGATATATCATGTATATGTACAAATTAACTACGATGAATGTGATCACTATGTACACAATGTACCAATACATGTTCTTGGAAATAAAATTTTAAAAAAAGAAAATAATTAAGCAAATTATTATATGGAAAATATGTAGCTGTTAAAAATGCTTAAAATAGCCAAGCAAAAACTGAAAAAAAAAAAATGGCCAATTGTAGTGGTACCTTCATGCAATCTCTGCCACTTGGGAAGCTGAGGCAGGAGGATTACAAGTTTGAGATCAGCCTGGGCAACTTAGTGGCAGCCTGTCTCAAATTTTAAAAAGTTTTTTTAGAGTAGGGATGAAGCTGGGCATGGTGGCACATACCTGTAATCCCAGCACTCAAGAGGCTGAGGCAGGAGGATCATTACAAGTTCAAGGCCATCCTGGGGTACATAGAGAATTCAAGGCTGGCCTGAACTGCATAGCAAGACCCTATCTCCAAAAAAAAAAAAAAGTAGAGATGCGTCTTAGTGTGAGGACCTAGGTACAGTCTAGTACCACACACACACACACACACACACACACACAGAGCTAACAATAAAGATTGTGCAAATAAGACAAGGATACTTGAAATTGTGTACATTGAATGACTACAACTATGTCAAAAACTGTAAAAAAAAAAACCACAATGTTTCCTTTTTTATTTCTTAGCCTCTTATTCCTTTTATAGCTTTAAAAATTAATTTTAAAAAATCACACATTTCTTAGAATGACTCATAGGAATAGCTGAAGTTTCCATAGTATACTTTTTCTACACGATTTATAAAACATGCAATTCATTTATTTTCTAGATCGCTTGAGGCAAAAGTTTAGTGCCAATATTATGCTTATGTTTTATGACTCATGCATTACATTGAAGACCCTGGTACCTTTTAGTCATGTGGCTTAGTATAATTTTGTTTCGGCTATAACCATTTAACCAAACACACAACAATGACGCCAGTTATTTTTTTCCCAAGGAAAGGTGTGTGATACTTTTGTTGATCATGATGAATGAAGAACGAGTAACACACTTTAATTTGGATCTTAAATGTCCGGAAAGGTCCTTGTATCAAAGGCTTGGTCACAAGCCACTGAGTGCTATTGAGACCTGACCATTAGGGGGCGGGGTCTAGAGCCAAGAAGTTAGGACATTGGGAGAGTGGCCTTGAAGGGGATATTGGTACACTCACCCCTTCATCTCTCTCTTTGCTCACTAGCCTCTGTGAAGTGGGCAGCTACACCCCCAGGGAGTCTTTACTTATTGATAAAGTACATAACTTGCTCAAAATCACTTCTTTTTTTAAAAGTTATTAAGAAATAAATACAACTTGCTAAGTATCTATATTTTATCAGGCTCATGAATTTTCCTCTAAAAAAAACGGTATGAAGAATAAACAGACTGAAGCATTTTAGTTTTTGATGGCATCACTATGCTTAGTCTAGCATGACCGTATCTACAGGGAGAAACAGGATTATTGCACATGTATTTGGATCATATTTCCCTAAAGCATTCCACAAAGTTGAAATAGCACAGTGGAAATGAAAAACAACAAAAGGAGGAAATCATTATTACAAATAATGAATCTCATCATGGAGTTTATCAGAGACTAGAAAATAAACCTTCTTAAAAAAAAAAAAAGATAAACCTTCTTTTGTGGGCCTGGGAGAAGCTGCAAATCCCACCTAAGACACTGTAGACAGGCCCCAGGAAACCCAGTCGCTTCACATGAGGCTCTGGGTGAAAATGTGAAACAATCTATTATCAAAATCATAGGACCAAATTCACAGCTAGGGCCACCCAGGAGGACACATGTGTGCAGGGAGCTACCACCCAGCAGTGTCTCGACTCCCGCTCGCCTTCCTCCCCCTGTTGAGGATCAGGACTTGAAATCAGAGTCGATCCCAGAACATCCCCTGCCAGCAGCGCCCGTTTCCAGCAGGGAGACGCAGCCCAGGACGTGTGGCCCTGAAAGAGCAGGGCTCATTTCTGGACTCTGGCGGCACCCCGCCTGGCAGGGTCAGTGGGAGGAACTGACATCTCACTGGGGAAACCAAGGCAACAGGGCATCAGTCCCTTCCAGGCTCAGACATCTGTTCCGTGTTAGGGCCACTGTGGGTCAAGTGTGTGCAGGAAGCACTCCGAAGCCGCCCGGGGTGCGGCCTGAGCCCCCCTTACTCCTGCCTCAGCCCTGTCAGGAGCTGCCTCCTTCCTTCCAGGAGCCCGCTTATCTTCTGATTATGAGAGTGCCACACCTAGTTGCAGAGAATTTGAGGAATTCTGGAGGATATTAGGGAGAAAGAAAATGCACAAATGAGAAAGAGAAGGGCGGAAAAAGGGAGAGAAGGAAAAAGAGCAGAGAGGTGAAAAGCATCGTTAGCAGTTTCATCTCTCAGAATCACCAGTCCTTATTCTGGCAAATCCCTTTCTGGAAGCTCTCTTTTTGAGTATTTATCTCATCAGCTCAGTGTCTTGTAGCACAGACTTCTTTTGTCATCTGCTTTCTGGACAGTTAAGTGGGCAAATGCTTCAATTAGGAAAGTGTCATTTTGTGGCCTCAGCGGCACAGTATTAATAAGGGAGTTCTTCTCTTTGCACGTCACTTACCGCGAGCAGTAGAATGGTATCTGTTTACACAGGCATTTCAAATTCCCCGCCATCCCCAATTTCCAAAAGCCCCACTTCTTTGGCAGCTCCACCACTATCCTCACCAGGCACAGAAAGTACGGATACTGTTAACACAGAAGTTGGCTAACCTCGTGAGCTACGCAGGGCTGCAGACACCCCAGGGAGCCCACACCCCAAGGGCCGCTCCTTCCGTGGGTAACACCACTGGGCTGCAAACAGCTTCTACAAACTCCCTTCCAGGGGAAAAAAAAAAAAGACTTCTAGGAGCGTGATCGCCAAAACTCAGCTCCCTGAAGTGAAGGGCAGGAAGAAATGCGTGGCGCATGTGATGGGTTAACGAGTTAACCCCCAGTTCGCAGACCAGCATGGCGTGTTTACACAGGATTATGTGGAGCAGTAAAGAGACTGAAAAACAAGGACAGTTCCTCAAAGGAACATCTCGGTGAGGTCTTCTTCCAGCTCTCCTCCCCCTGCCTCCTGGCCTGCCGAACTCACGGGTCACACAAGAGGGCACGTAAAATTGCTGCCATCTACAAAGGCCTGTCCATGGAGCAACTGCTGATTTTGCTATTTCTGATATTGTACTGTGTGTATGGAAGATGTTACCAACAGAGAAAGTTGGGAGAAGGTAGAAGACACCTCTCTTTGTACTATTTTCACCACGTCCCATGAGTCTGTAATTATTTCAAAAGCATAGGCAAAACTCAGCCCCAGAACATTCTGCAACACAGTCTTGCTGGACAGCAGAGTCACGTCATGTGCCAACTACTTTAGGGTCTTGTTCCTTCATTTAATTTCCATACCGGGTCTTCTCTGCTCTCTATTTTGCATTGCTCGCCACACATGTATGTTTGTGTATTTGTGTATAAGACATAAGTGAGCGTATGTTTTTCGTTCATGTAACTCAAACCCACAGACATACACCACACTGTCTGTGTCATATGCCTACAGATCTTGGCTTCCCCCAAGCCATTAATTTCAACGTCTTTTTACTTCTTTCCTTGCTATCCCAGGGCAATGAGTGCTGCTAACCCCGCGGTAGGGACCGAAGTGATGAAAAAGCAAGACACAGTCTAAAATATAAAGATAGGTTCAAACATTCTACCAAGCTGGCCGTTGTTTTTATTTTAACATAATAAGGTGCCCAGAAAACATTTACTAGCCCATGATTATAGTTTAAAGGCTACAGAAGCCTCTTTAATCCTAGTTATTACCATGAACAGACTGTTATCAAGAAAGAAGCACAAAGGTTAGTCACAGCGTGTTGTTTTAACGTTTGCCACTAAATATCTCTGAGAGTTCTTTTGCAAGAAATGCTGAAAAAGTGCTTTGCTAACTCTAGAATCTACCTTCCTGCAGGTAACTTCGTCAGAATCAAAAACTGAGCGAGTTGGGCTGGGGATTTGGCTCAGTGGTTAAAGTGCTTGCCTTGCAAGGCACAAGGACCCGAGTTCAATCCCCAGCACCAAAAAAAAAAAAAAAAACAAAAAACAAAAAAAAACTGAGCGAGTTTGTGGACGCTGAAGACAGGTACATTTTACACTTTACAAGAAACGTGTCCCTTCAAAATCAAATGGACATAATCTCGGCCTCAAAACATCTACTGACTAAATAGAATATATTCTTAGGACAGGTAACTGCTTATTTAAACTGCTATTTGTAGGTTAAAGAATATAGATTGTAGTTTAGAATTAGGAATTAACTTTGTAATTTTTATCCAGTTAGCCCTATGCCTTATACAGCAACCTATAAAGTAAAATATTTAGTGAAATAACCAAAGAGCAGAAAGTGCGAGGGCTATAATAATTTCACCACTTATGTTTCTATAATGAAAGAGGCAATTTTGAACAAAACCTACTCTGAACATTGTATAAGGTTCATATCTTCAGAAGTGTTTTTACTTTTTTATAGGAATAAACACAGATACATAAAAAAAAAAAAAAACCCACATGAAACAAGTTTTCTTAGAAGGCCATCAAAACTTTACCAGTCACCCAGGCTCTTTCCTCTGTATGTGCCACAGCTCGTACATTGTCCCGTCCCTTCCTCCAAAAGTAGCCACCATTTTGACTTCAATAGTAATCATCTCCTTCCACTATCCTGGCTCTTATCACTTTCTATAATTCCTTGGCATTTCTTAACGATTTTATCAACCAAGTGTACATCCCTGGCTTCTGTAGATCTGCCCACTTCTTAAAAATGGTTCTTCGTATTTCTTTTAGTGTACAGTTTCCCTCTCTCTTCTGTTTCATAGACTTTTTCTACTGAGAACCCCAGACCATCGAGAAACCCAGACTATTTGATCTGTAGAGATTTCTGTTAGTCTAGATTTTCTTCTTGCATATTAGGGGTGTGTACAACACGCTCCTCTTACTGCTGTTCTTACAAACTGGTAAGCGACTCCAGAGACTCGATCAGACTTGGGTTCAATCCTTTCTCAGCAAGACCTGGTTGGGGATGTGTCCTTTCATCAGAAGGCACACAAAGTCTGATTTTTGTCCTTCTTTATTGTCTCCAGCTTTTGATGTTTAGTGTCTAAATGTATTAATGTGTTGGAGATTGTGATATGATCGTATTCCAATCCTATGGCTTCACTTTCATTTATTAGTTTTTTCTTTTTTTTCTCTTATTTATTTTGGTGTTTCATTTTGATTTGTTTTGTTTTGAGAGGGGGTCTTGCTATGCTCCCTGCCCTGACATTGAACACCGGGGCTCAACCGATCCTCCCCTGGAGACTCCTGAGTAACTGGAGTTTTAGGTGTGCACTACTATGCCCAGTTTTAGCTGAAATAACTTTTTTTTTTTAATTTCATTTTAATGGTACATTTTAGATGTGCATAGTGATAATATTCATCATAGGGGATTTGTACCTGTACATGACATATCTTGTTGCTTCTTTTTTTCCCATCCCCCTCCCTCCCCTCTCCCCTCCTCCCTCCCTATCTACAAAAGTTTTGTTTCCATTTTTTCCTTCCATTTCTTACTTCTCTTGTCCCTCTGTTCCTCTCCCCTTCCCTTGTTCCTGTTCCCATTTGGACATTTTCTTCCCTTTCCCAATATAATACATTTTAGTCATTATTTACACTTTCAATTTCTCACACCAGAGAAACAATGCGGTATTTAAACGTGTGTGTCCGATTTATTTCACTTAAGATATGGTCTCAAGATTCTGGCTGAAACAATTCTATGAGAAACTTCCCCTCATCTACTCTTTGTCTAATGCTGCAGTTCATAAGGGTTTAATTCTTTATTTCCCCAGTTTTTAGGATAATGTGTGGTTCTCTGTCACCCTCAGAAGAAAATCAGCAGGTTTTGTTCGTTTTAATCTGGCGTTCGTTACTGAGAACGCCAGATTAAAGCCTGTCTGGTGGGCTGCAGACTGTGTGACTGCAGGTTGGCCTGCATATTCACTGTGTCTTAGAGTGTGCTCCTGAACTGCACGAGGACCAGTCTGTGTGACGTGTGACACCCGCGGCAGCGACGGTCAGTCACTTCCCAGCTGGGGTCGTGCAGCCAGCTCCCATCTCCAGCAGTCTGTAGCTCACCGCGACACTCCCACACCCAGGCTGGGGGGACCGCGGTGCAGCCGCCGGTGGAGAGGCGCACACGCAAGGACCTGATGCCATCTGCGAGAGCCACGCGCTGAGCGGGCCACGGAACTTCTAGACCCAGATTCAGAGCGTCGTGAGCCCCGCATTGCAACTGAAATGTCATCAGAGACTTGAGACAGACCCACCAGTTAGGCTGCTCCGGGATCGCACACTCCCAGAAACTGTGTGTCATAATCCAGCATGTGTGGCTTCAAGCAAAGCTTTAGAGAATAGATAAGTAATTTACAATCCACTGCAATTCTTCTTTGTTTGTTTGTTTGTTTTTGTTTGAGACAAGTTCTCACTATACTCTTCAGTCTGGCCTTGGGCTCGCCATATAGAGCAGGCTGACTTTGAACTCAGTATCCTGCCTCAGCCTCCCAAGTGTTGGGAACCACCATGGTTCCTTGCTCCTTGCAATTCTTATCATTAGCGAAATGAAATTTGTCTCATCTTTGTTCATCAGGAGCATCTTCATATAATCTCCTGAGTTCTTTGAGATAACGTTAGAAGTCTTTGATAGCTTCTTTGCTAATATATGAAAACTCCTTGGAGATTTCTTGCACATTTCCTATTCCAAAACCAGAATCAGCTATTTCTCCAAGAGGTCTTGGTTTATCTAACCGAGAGTGGCCTTGAAAAAAGCAGAATCCAACTTCATGAGTGCTTGGTTGGTCATTATTTCTGGACCATCTTGGTAAAGAGATAAAATCCCTATGAAATATTTCAAATTCCAATTCAAACTCAGAATTAAGGATTTTTATTTAACTTCTGTTGTATTGAGGCTGTATTATTTTCAATCATCCCAACAATCTTGGTTTTCAAGGACAGATATTATGAAATTAAACATCCACTGATTATTCATTTGTTTTATCCCACTTACACACACAGCAGTTTTAGAAAAAATATACTACCACCACTAATAACTGTGATTGCTAAATGTCATCTCAAGCAGGTTTTATAACTGCTACCACCATTCTCTCTTTATTCTTGCTTTTTTTTTTTTTTTGGCGCCGGGGATCGAACTCAGGGCCTTGTGCTTGCTAGTCAAGCACTCTAACCCCTGAGCTAAATCCCCAGCCCTCTTCTCTTTTTTAACAGATTGGTTTCATGTCCCCAATGCCAGATCACATGGCCACTAGGTGTTCTATGCTTTCTCTCTTTAATGCTCATGTGATGTTAGTTCTACAAGTAACATTGTATTAAATGCTTATACCAGCAATTATGATGCTGTCCCTAACATCACTCTGGTGAAGTTGTTCTTTGGCGAGTTACTCAGGAAAAGTTCAAGAAACAATATAATGGAGGGACTGGGGATTTAGCTCAGTGGTTAGAGTGCTTGCCCCACAAGCACAAGGCCCTCAGTTCAATCCCCAGCACCAAAAAAAAAAAAAAAAATGATTGGACTCTTTGCAGCTTGTGTCCATCATACCTAGTTGGATATAAAATCCTCAGCTCACGTTTTCTTCCACTGAGTATCTGAAATAGGTTACCGTATTATTTTCTGGCATAGAAAAGTCCAATGATAATATTATTTTCTCTGATACATCACACATTATTTTTTTCTGAAAGTTTCCTTTTTCTTAAAGTGCAGTGATTTTGCTATAATATGTCTTAGTCATAGTTCTTCCAGGTTAGTGTTGGATACTCAGCCTGCTCTCTGAATACCTAGATCAAATCTTGTCACTTTGGGAAATCTTTTTTGACTTCTCATTTTAGTATCTGTTCTGTTCTCTGACTTGGTTTTCTCCCTCAGCGGCCCTGCTGCCCATGTATTGCCCCATCTTTACCTGTCTTCAATATTTGTGTTCCAACATATCTTTGAGCTTTAATTTATTTTCCCTAAATATTCCTTAGCTGTTTAGTCTTCACTAAAATGTTTCGTTTCATTCTAATTATTTCAGTTCTGCTGCCTCATTTCTGGATATTTCTACCTGATTGGTTTGTTGTTCTTTCAAGTCTTCTATTGCTTTCTCATTGCATGATAGTTTGCTTTAGTCTATCATTTTTTGACAGGCTTTCGTTGTCTATAAGGATTGTTATTGTCATCTTTATTCTTTTTTCCTTATTAAAATTTTGTTTGGAATTTGACCACAATATTTTTCTATGGCTCATTTTATATAAATTTAATTATCCTGAAATTATATGAAATCAAGAATTTATATAATTATAAATGTATATAATTTATAGAATATGTATTATAGAATTTATATAATTATATAAATTAAAGAATTACTTAATAAAGAAGTCCGGGTGCAGAAACCCATCTCACTCTCAGACATTCCTAGGCCCTTCTCTCATCTCTCACTTTTAATTGGGCCTTAGCTCTCCTCTTCTTCTCTTTCCCCTCTTGCTTGACTTTGACTTCACTCCCAGTAGTTTTTTCCAGTCCGAGTCCTTCTAGAAAGAAGCCCTGCAGAGTCTGCCAGAGACCTTGGGGACCGGACACGTTGGTGCCTTTGAGCCTGTCAGGAGCAGACACACCGTTCGTCTCGGGGACCGTGTTCAAGTCGGCCCTCATGGTCTTCAGTGAATCCCTGTGGGCACTCTCCCTTCTCCTTTGTTTCCTGCAGGGTTTCACACATACTCTGCAAATCACTTTCTCAGCTCACATCTCTCCATTTACATGGAACCCCATGCAGAGCCTGAAAGGCCAAAGGTGACCCTCACTGTGTCCCCAGAGGGAGAAGAGAAGTTCTGCTCTTGCCAGGCCATCCAGGGGGCTGCTGAGCCTGAGTTTCCATCTGTGGCCTCTCTGTGGCTCCTTTGTCCATCTCTGCCTGCTTGCCTTCTTCCCTTCCTGCGCTCCTCCGCTCCCCCGGCTGCTCTCATTTCCTGAGACCTCTACCCATGCAGCTGGCCCGTCAGGCTTCCCACTGGCCCCTGAGCGAGAAAGAGAAGGAGGTTGCGCCAGGCAGCCCTGCAGACCAGGACCTAGAGAAGGCTCAGATGAGGGCTTACAGGGCCGGCAGGGTAGCTCAAGCCTGTAATCCCAGCACTCAGGAGGCTGAAGCAGGAGGATCGCCTCCATGCAGAGGCCAGCCTGGGCTACATAGTTCAGGACCGGCCTGGACTACACAGTGAGACCCTGCCTCACAAAAAGATGAGGGCTGGGCCTGGGGATTTAGCTCAGTGGTTAGAGTGCTTGCCTTGCAAGCACAAGGCCCTGAGTTCGATCCTTGGCACAAAAAGATGAGGGGTTCCAGTCTCAGCTTCTCCTGGTTGTCCATACCCCAGGCAAGCCACAATAGCGGGACCCTGGGAGCCCAGCTCCCCCTCGGTCTGGGGAACATCACAGCACTTCAGGGTCAGTCACAATTCAAACCGGTCTGCCCCTGGATAATGCTTTTAAAATCGTTTCTAAATAAAACAGAAAATGCGGAATGTGTTGGTCTCAGGGATACGGGAACAAACATCAGGTTCAGAGAGCAGCCATGAGCAGGGGCACAGGGTGCTTTGGTGTGCAGCTGGGAGCTGCGGCTGCCAGCCCGAGGCCCAGGGGAGCCTGCTGGCGACTGACCGGGTCCCTTGGGGGAGGGTGTCCCTGCTGCAGCTGCACCTGGAAGCCAAGGCACGAGGTACTGCAACGGGACAGGTGATGCCAGAGGTCGGCAGCTGCGTGGTCCGGCCAGGACCTGAGGCCCAGTTCTGGAAGCCAGTGATAGCAACAGCGGCCTCAGGGTCAGATAACTGGAGAAGGGCAGGGTGAGCTGGTGGGGTGCGGGCTGGGAGGGCAGCACACACAGGATCAGAGAAAGGAGGTGCTTCAGGGCAAGGCCTGGGAGCTGGCCCTCCCTAACTCCCCTGACCTCTGAAGTCTCTGCTCACTCCCGAGAGCAGGGCAGGGCTGGGGAGTAACCAGTGTAAGGAAGACACATAGATACGAGGAGACAAGAGAAGGACCTCACTCACTCAAAGTCAACAAGAGCAACAGGAGGGGCTCGCAGGCAGGTAGCCAGGACACCTTGGAGCATGGCCAGGTCGGAGCCTGGAGGAGCCAGCAGAGAGGGCGCACCCCCCACCCACAGCACGGCACAGACCAGGCTGCTGCTGGGGCCCGAGTCTCTCAGGTTCTCCATCTTCTCAAAATCAAAACTAATTTCTAATAATAATCATAAAGTGAGAGGTAGCTGGTATAAAGTAATTCAGTGTTACACATTAGTTTTCTCAGTTTGAAAAATACAAAGTTGAACCTGGGGCCAAACATCTGCAATCCCAGCATCTGGGAGACTGAGGCAAGAGGATCGCAAGTTGGAGCCTCGTCCAGGGAATTTAGTAAGACCCTGTCTCAGAGCAAAAAGTTTTTAAAAGGGCTGGGAATTTAGCTTAGTGTGAAGACCCTGGGTTCAATTCCCAGTGCCACCAAAAAAAAATAAATATTAAGAAGGAAAGAAGGCGAGTTTAATTGTAAATGTACAAAAAAGACAAGAATTCCTTTAGAAACATGAAAAAATATTTACAAATAGGCTAGTTAAAAACATTTATAAACAGGCAGAAGAAACTCAAAGAAACATTGAGCAAGATTTTTGACACTCTGTTTTAGTAAACAGACCAATTTCAATTAAAACAACAATGAAATATCAGTGTTAATTCAGTCAGATAGACAAGTAAAATTAGAAAGCTGAGTAACACTGAGTGTTGACAGGGCGATCTTTTATAGATTCGCTGCACTTTCTGACATTTACTACTATCTCTGAAGGAGTCCAACTGCAGCCATCCCAGGCTGACCAGAGACCGCTCCAGGCCTCTTCCAACCCACTGTGCTTTCACACCTGTAAAGAAGTGTAATCCTGGGTTAGTAAGCCCCAGGAACCACGGCTGCACCCACAACTCCCATTGTTCTTCAGCCCTGCTCCTGACAGGCAACCTGCACTCCCTGTACTTTCTCAAGCCCCGGCCCTGGCGGGCAGCCACAGCTCCCTTCCACTGGACTCTCCCTTTCAGAGTCCCATTGTGACTTTTCCCTTCCGCAGCCCCCCTTTATGCCCATGACCCCGTAAAGAACTCACAGCGTGTACGAGAGTTACCGTTCTGGTCTGGCAGTCCCTCTCGGGTTTGTTCTGATATAAACCTGTCCTGTTGAGCTCATACTTTTGGTTTTTTCCTCCTTTTTCCTTCCTTTTTTTTTGGGTGCTGGGGATCGAACTCAGGGCCTTGCACTTGCTATGCAAGCACTCTAACACTGAGCTAAACCCCAAGCCCCATTCTTCCTTTTTCCTAACAGTACCTACTTGTATGATACCTCTTTACAGAGCTGGAGTTCTTTCAGTTTTTGTATATGTTAGTTATAGTTGAGCATATTTAACTTAGGGAAAGTAAAACAATCATTTCTTTTGGGTTTGACCTTGGTTGTTTGACTACCGGGCATCTGTTCCTGATATGGCAAGTCAGGGCGAGAGCCCTGATTTTTATTTAGAGATCCACCTCTGCTACCACCAGCCCCTCGGCCTGCTGGCGGCTTTGCCTCTGGCCAGGAGGCTTGTGAAAGCAGACCACTGACCTCCCAGGCTCGCACTGTTGGGTCCGCTCACTCCACGACCCAGCATCCCGATTTCATCTGCCAGCACTCCTGAAGCAGGGACACTCACTTTGTTCCTGCTGGATTAGTAACTGAAAGAATATAGTTCCTGGAGATTCTGGCAGCTATTTTACAACAACGACAAGAAAGCATGTTGGAGGACAGGATCAGAAAAGAAGACATACAGACAAGGGAAGCCATATCATTTTGAGCCACAGCATCTAGCTATTTCTCAAGCCAGGTATACCACTGAACAGCTATGTGAGCCAACACCAATTCTTTGCTTCTACTTCTGGCTCTGTCAGTTTTAGTCCAGTGTTCTGTCATTGGCCACACAAATAATTCTAAGCTAACACAGCCTCTTCCTGCCTTCCTCAGAACCAAATCTAACCACCATATACAGAGTTTACATGCCACAGTCGAGCACCGATCATCCATTCAATAAACAAGCATTGAGAACCTATTTTATGCTCTGCTTGGTCTAGCAGCAGGGATACAGCAGTATGGCAGCATCGGGAGCTCCTCAAATGTTTGTGCAAAGTGAACCCAGCAACAAAGCCATGTTCCTATGCTAGGTAAGGTCATGGGACAGAGCCTGCACCCTGCGGGGTTCATCCTGAAGTCGGAAGATGACATGCGCGTAAAAGATAAGCAGCCCTACTGGATGTCAGATGCATGGATTCCTGAGGGGATCCCAAAGAAAGAAGCCAAAGCAGAAACTCTTTGTGTTTATTTCCCCTTTTCTGGGGATTGAATCCAGGGTCTTGTGCATGCTAAAAAAAAAAGTGCTCTATGACAGAGTTCCACCTCTGCCCCCTAAAAACCTGTTGAGTAAGCACAGGCACTATAAGATTTTTGTTTCCCTTTGAATCAAAATCAGCTACAAAAAGGGAGGAACGTATCACAAAAAAGTGGGAAAGAATAGGGTCGGGGTTTGGTAGACTGAGTTCAGTCCCCAGCACAGCACCCCCCAAAACTAAATAAATAAATGGGAAAGAAGATCTTTAACCCAGGATTCATTCGTATTAGACATGTGCTCTACCACTGAGCTACATTCCCAGACTCTTTTTTTGTTTGTTTGTTTTGAGACAGAGTCTACCTAATTGCCCAGGCTGGCCTAAACTTGCAATCATGCACACCATGCCCCACCAGTGTCATTTTAAAAAATTTAATTTAATTAAATTTGGGGATTTCATCTGCTTTCAAGTTAACCATACTCATTTTAAAATTTAAATATAGAGTCACAAAATAAATAAATTAATGGAGATACTCCTTCATTCATTCATTCAGCACTATTTATTGTGTACAGGCTGTGTGCCAGGCACTGTTATATACACTGAGATTTTAGCAATGAAGAAAATCAATTACATTCTAGGGTTACTGGTAGCATTCCTACCAACTACAGTCTAGGGTCCGCAAAGCAGCAAGTAAACTTTCTCATTCAACCTGCAAAGATGGTCCCTTTAAAAGGCATAATGACTATTTCTGCAGACATAAAAGTTTAGATACTGGCATTTATTTGTTTTTATTTTTTTTAAAGGGAATATATGATATTTACTATTTTTTTTCCACTTTTTTTTTTTTTTTTTTTTTGAGACAAGGTCTGGTCTTGAACTCACTATGCAGCCCAGGCTGCCCTCAAACTCTCAGCAATCCGCCTGCTTTAGTCTCCAGAATGCAGGGATTACAGGTGTGCACCACCATGCCTGATTCCCAGGTCCTTTATGAGGGCAGAAAAAAACAGCCTCTGTGTGGTTGTGTGCAGGCAGTTTCCAAGCAGCTTTGTGGTTTGAACCTGACAGCCTGTGGTTTGACCCTGGCTCTGTGCCGGCCACACTGCCCTTCCCAGTGCAGGCTGCCAGGCCTACCCAAGTTCCCCTATTAGCCGGCAAGACCAAACGCCTAGCAACAAGCCCAGGATCGATCAACCAAGCCTCCACCCTCAGTGGGGTGGAGTCAGAACCCTTACGGTAAAACAGAGGCCCTGCTGCCTCAGATTCAGCGATGTCTCCACGCTGAGCACCCTATTACTCCCCTGGAGTGGCTTTGTTTTGCTTCCTGCAGTAATGTTTTTGCTCTGCCCTGGTCTTCTCTGACTCCTCTTCCTCTTTCTACATCCAAGAGATAAACAGGCCCGGCGAGGGTGAGTCGAGGAACCCCTAGACCCCAGACCCACCGGACCTAACAACCTGTAATCCCAGCACCCCAGAGCCGACACAGAAGGATCAGGAGTTTGAGCCTCCACTTGAGCAATTTAGTGACTCAGCAAGACCTTGTCCCAAAATAAAAATAAAACAGGGTGTGGATGTAGTTTGGTGCAAAAGCCCTGAGTTCAACCTCCAGAGAGCAAGGAGAGAGAGAGAGAGAGAGAGAGAGAGAGAGAATCAGCCGCTGTTTCCACAAAGTCTTCTGTGTGCTGAGTCTTTCCTAAGCCTCAACAGAGAGAAATATCTTATTTTTCTTGAAATAAAGTTTTGCCACAATTAAGAAGGTCAAGAAAAGAGTCAGTACTTTTCTAAAAAAAGTCCTTATATTATACATAAATATCAGTTTCCTTTTCAGGAAAGGAAATAATTGAAATATCATATAGATTTCATTTATAAAATAATCATGGCTATTTCAAATAGATTTCAAGAAACAAGACAAAAAAATCAACTTGCTGACTAGAAACCCTCAGAATTATTTGACATTTGAAATCTGCCTCCAGATGTCCCCGCCAGTTTCCAGCTCGACTATTTCCAGCGTCGATTGTATTTATTCTCAGATCTAGTCTCTTTACTGAACAGTCTAACGTTATTACATCAGTGCAGGACATTTCAGTAGTAGTTCAATTGTTCAAGCAAGGTGTTTCATTAATAAATACGGTGTTTTCTCAAGAAACTGAAAGGATTTTGTTTGTCATGTGTGTCACTGTGTACTTTGATCTCTTGGTTTTGACTTATGATTATTTAAACATAATCATCCATCTAAATAGATTCAGATTTCTAACTGTAGTTGTAAGATTATTCCTTGCACATTTTGTAATACACATATAAAGTCTTGCATAAGGGAAATAAACATAAGAGCAACAAAAATGTTCATTCACTTACCCTCTTCATAATCACAGCCGGTGTAAACTTTACTCAGCCTTCGGATATTGAATTTTGTCCTGCAGTTTCCAACCACCACACAATCAGATAAACTCCAATTTATGGGAGTAACTAATGGAAATACTGTGCTATAAACACAATTGCTCTATGAAGTTTCACGTGCTTAATTTACAAGGGAGAAATTGTAAAGTGGACGAGTAAAAAGTTTTTAACTGTGATCTCGCTTTTGGCAGGAACTTGTGACTAAGATCGCCTGATAAGGAAATGATTAACATTCCCCTTGTCATCTCTTGGAGAGCTCCACTGGCAGAAGACTGGTTGAAAAAAACCTTATCAATTCTGAGAATGTGTGGTGGAAACTCCCTGTTCCACTGGGCTCATTTAGAGCACCGGATTAAACTTCTGTGTCACGTTATGCTAAAGAAGACTGTACTAAGGACCCCTGCAAGATCCGGTGAGGGTTATTTTTAACTACTGTTCTAAAAGCTTCTACTTTTACTTTTCAGTTCTGTGCCCAACATTGAAAGATAGATTATCATTTTTGACCCTTTTTCTTAAAATTCCAAAGGTTTATCAATAACATTAGCAAGGTTTCTGAATTTCTACAGCCTGTTTGTCTTTCTATCTATACTCATTTCTTTAACTCAAATACCCTTTCGAACGACACAGTTATTCTCCTGGAGGCTGGAGCATGGCAAACGGGGTAGGGGGACCCCGGGGGGACGTGACTATTTAATAGTTACACATAATTCGGAGGCAGGAGTACAATTAGAGGCACGAGTACAATTAGAAACAAAAGGGGCTAAGTGAGCCACTCTCTTCTCTCCACCACACCACCCTAATGGTTATTCCTGCTTCCATAATCCTAGAGCAGGGAAGTTGTGTGAGCCACTCCCCTTCTCTCTGACCAGGGACACAATAACCCCTAATGATTATTTAGGTTTAAATTTAGGAAGTTGCACAGATCACTGATATCAGTGAGAGACAAAGCTGGAGGGACCTCGTATTAGAGGAATCTAACCCTATAAATACTGGTTGCCTGAGTTACTGAGTGCCCTCTCCTTCCCCCTTCCCACTGGAGTCCCTTTTTCCCTTCACCCTCTTTTTCCTTTCGTCCTACTCCCTGTTCCTGCTACCACCCGGTGATTTTCAATCAATGTGGCTACTTACTACATACTACAGCTTGGCAATTCTTTCCTCATCATACACAAGAACCTGGACTGTTTTTGGCCTACTCAACTGTAACATCACTAGAAAATCACCCAAGAGCTGGGCCTGGTGGTACAGGCCTGCAGTCCCATCATTCTGGAAGGCTGAGGCAGGAGGAGTGGAAGCTCAAGCTCTGCCTTGGGAACTTAGCAATGTAGTCAGAGCCTGTCTCAAAATAAAAACTAAAAAAGACTGGGGAGGCAGCTCAGAGTAAAAGCCCTGGGTTCAATCATCAGTACTGCAAAAGAAGAAAAGAAATACATATACATATATATATATGTGTGTATGGAGAGAGAGGAAAGGTAATCAAAGGATTATGATGACTTTTTTCTTTACATGTTTTGTCATGAATACCATGTACTAAAAGATAAATCCTTCAAAAATGCTTCTAGAAGAAAAAAGAAAACACACTCACCCAGATAAAATAAATGGCACATTTATTTAAAGGACCAGCTATGCAGTGCCTGGTGAACAGAAGCCGAGATAGCAGGTAGGAACACTGCTCCCCTCCGGCCATCCTGTGGGGCTCCACCGGCAGGCCAGAGCCGGCTGGAGTTCCTGCCAGACGTCCAGGGAGGCTCAAAACTGGTCTCAGACGGTGCAGTATGAAAAGTTTAAGAGCTAGCTCTCCGCTGTTTATTGTGCTATCCACGTCACTTGCCTGATAGCCTTTAGTTGCTGACTTATCAGTAGATGATGACTCAGCGTTATCATCCCTCCTGAGGAATTCTCCCCCAAAATTCATATGCGTCTTCCTCCCCCACCCATCGCAACCCTCTCCACAACAGAAAGCAAGTTCCAATTGTTTCAGTGATGACAATCTCTCTAAAGCACAGCTGTAATCGCAGCTGTCAGGGAGCCTGCGCAGGCTGAGGATTGCTTCGAGCTCCAGGCCAGCCTGAGCTACATGGCGAGTTCAAGACCAGCCTAGACCTCACAGCGAAACCGTCTCAAAAAAGAGGAAGAAAACCAAAGAGTATCTCTCTAAATAAATTAACCTAGTTCCTCCTCTTCACCTACGTGTTCTTTTGTCTCTAAAATATGATGAGTATTCTGAATGAGCTTCAGTGTTCCATGCAGTTTCTACACTGTCATTCTTTTTGTTTAGCTGCAGTTACCTAAGAAGTTAGATATAAGTACCACACACACACACACAGACACGCATGCTGTGCACTTACAATCTCCTTTATCATTCTAACAGTGCCTGCCACATTGTAAGCACTTGTCCAAAAATTTGTTGTCCACAAGCTTATGAAAAGAGCACCAGAATAAAATCTTCTTTCTTTTTTTCTTTTTGCAGAACTGGAGATTGAATCCAAGGCCTCGTGCATGCTGGGCAAGCACTCTACTCCTAAACTGCATCCCTAGCTCTTTTTTAAAATTGCATTTTGAGGGGCTGGAGATTTAGCTCAGTGGTTAGAGTGCTTGCTTAGCAAGTGCAAGACCCTGAGTTCAATCCCCAGCACCAAAAAAAAAAAAAAAAAAGAAGAAGAAAGAAAGAAAGAAAATTGCATTTTGAGAGAGGGTCTCACTAAGTTGCCCAGGCTGAGCTCAAACTTCCAAACCTCCTGCCTCAGCCTTCCAAGTAACTGGTATTATAGGTATTGTGGTGGACCTAATATGGTCAACTTGCGCCAGAACGCCCAGCTGGTCTGAGTTGGTGTGATGCTGGGCATATGAGATCCACCTGAGGGTTGTTGCTGACGCAACATAAGGCAGAGTGGGAGCCGAAGCGTTGGCGGGAGAAGCTTTGCTGTGGGTGGTTCTTCCGAAAGGAACTCGGCTGTCCTCGTTGAGGAAGGAGCTCGGGGCCTTGCTGTTGTCGAGGATGGCTGCTGTTGCTTCGGAGGAGCTCTGGTTGTCATCTGTGCTGCGAGCATCGTCTCCTGGCTCCAGTGAAGATCTCTTCAGCCATCATGTGCAGACACGGACGTACATGGGACAGTGCTGTGAGCTCCCAGCCCTCAATTGGATCTTTTGGGTCTCCAGTGCCTAGATGGACATTCGGCACCTTCTGCATTTGGCTTCTGGGTGAATATTGTAATCTATAAATGTCCTCCATTAAATCTGCTCTCTTACGACCATTGGCTCTGAAAACCAAAACTAAGACAAGTATGTGCCAGCACACCCAGCTATTAACCTAGAGAGGGGGGCAGGATAATCAGCAGCAAGAATAGCCTCCAGGTATAATGGTCATTGTTCTAGTGCAGAAGTGAACAGCATCTCAAGAGTAGGAGGTTTGGATCAGAGGTCCATCATCTGGCCCCTGAGCTGGGAGGAGCCCACCAGTCTGGGGACACCCATGGATAACCTAAATAAACCACTCCTACCTCAGCTTCCTGGCAAAATGAACTCCAGACAAGAGTTCTCCGTCTTCTCACTGAGCTGGCTTTTTAAATAAAGTTGTCTTCCTTGCTTCCACCCCTTGTCTCTAGACTCAACTGGCCTGCCGTGTGGCGAGCAGCTGGCCTTGGATCCAGTAGCAGCCATGTAAGGTACTTGGATATAAATTAGAAGAGCAGGTAAGTCCCTGAAACCTGTGATAAGAGCTGGTGCTGGAGGGCAGAGACAGACGCCTCCCAGCATTTGGGAGAGAGAACAAGTCTCCTCTGTTCGAAGGAGGCGGGAGGGCAGAAACTTAGATGTGGAAGGAGGCCTGAGGCCGGCGCCTGAGCTCGGCAGGGAGGTCTGCGCGGAGGGACGAAGTGCAGCTGGGGCGGCGCCTCCTCGGATCCGGTGTCTAGAGCAGGGCGGGGCGTCCCTGCAGAGAGGGACTCATCAGGTTCATCGGCTTCCACGTCTCCTACACACTCCCGAGAGTTTTTTGGCGAGAGAGGGCAGGTTTCCCCGACAGACCCGCTCGGGAAGAGCCCGCGGAGCGCCTCGGCGCCGCGTCTTCCCGGGGAGGGCGCGGACTGCGCCCCGGGCTGCTCGTTACATCCTGCAGCAGCGCGCCGTCCCACTCACTCCCCTCGCGTCTCGGAGGACACACCGTCCCGCCGGCCCCTCCTGGCTGAGAGTCGGCCACCGCGCCACGCTGATCCAGTCACCTCCCAGAGGTCCGCTTCTGATCCCGCAGGCGCTGGGGACGCCTAGACACAAGCCATCACACCACCACAGTTACCACTGTTCCCATTCAACAGACCAAAACTTCTAAGGTTCACAGTGGCGCAGCTTGAACGGAAGTGTGCAGGAACGCAGCAATTTTCCTCACAATGTCACGTCCGTAACCGCTTGTTTTCTCTTACTTGGTGTATACCTTTAGCTCTTTATTTCCCTCCCTCCCTGCTGTCCTATTCTCCAGAATAAATGCCCAATTCATTCTTCACAGTGTCATTAACACACGCACGGGCGCGCGCGCACACACACACACACACACACACACACACACTCAAGAGTAAAGTAAGCCAACCTCACAGTCTCACCATTACTGCAAAGCGTTAGGGTAGACAACAATAAAGATTTTTTTCTGGCTTAATAGAAAAAAAAAGTAGAATTTAAACTCTCTTATATGCATGCCTCATTCATATTTTCAATCACATTTCAGGAATTTTTTTAAATGGAACATGTCTTTTGGCATATGGTATTTAGTCTTCGGAAACCTCTGGAGAGAGTATTGTGAGATATTTACTTCGAGAAAATAAAATCCGTGATTCAGGTAGAACATGACACACGTGCATAATTCCCTGCTGCCCAAGAGCTCTTGAAACACGCTTTTGGGCAGGCCCCACCCTGCCCAGCGCTGGCTACCGGACCGGCTTCTCTCAGCCAGGTTCTCCGCTCCATTAGTGCTTTACTGCCACAGAGGCAGGACAAGGCTCCACGAGCAGGCCCAATGAGCTTAAAAGCAAGTTTCTGACCCTTAATGGCTAGGGAGTAAAATGATAAACAAAGGTCCACAGCAAAAGTGGGTATAGATCCGAGAAAATGTAAAAGAGAATTCTCATA
>PVJO010022998.1:0-26919 GCA_004026905.1 Hystrix cristata | reverse complement strand
TATAATCTTATTTTATGCACAGATTTACCCTAAATTCAGGACAATGACCAGCATATATAAAGAAAATAAATTGAATATATAATGTCTGATAATTTACAAAAAGGGTCCTGCCACGGTAACCATAATCAAATGAGAATTCTGGCTTCTCCGCATGGATTTCACGGTATAATTCTGTCTTCATCTTGCAATACACTGACTGAGGCTGGAGCAGCGGGAACACCTCCGTGTTCGAATGCTCAAAGCTCATCTCGACCCCGTCACGGGTCAGAGACTCGGCCCAGGGTTCTGCCCCAGCTCTCACTTGCTGGTCTGTAAGGGTCAGAACTGTGATGACTCTGCGGCTCGCCAAAGCAGACAGGATCTCAGACACGCAGTCCGGGGGACACGTTGGCGTCCCGAGATTTCAAATAGAGACCCGTGACTCAACACTTCCCAGTTTGCACACTGTGATTATAAATGGGCGGCGCCCCCAAGGCAGCATCCAAATGAAGCACGCACTGAAGTGCGTTTGAGATGGCTGGACAGGGTCACGTTCCATCTCAGGTGACAAAACCTCCCCACACTGTCACGACCGTGGGCCACCACGGTGCAGAGCGCTGATGAGATATCGATTTTTCCAGGGCTTTTAATAGGCTCTTATCTGAGATTAAACTCTTGCTCTTGGTGTCCTGTATAAATAGCATCTGAGGAAAGGCAGTCATTAAGGGGGCTGGGTAATGATCTCACCCTTCCAGTCACAGCAGACCTTGGGTTGCTTTTTCTTTCTTTCTTTTTTTTCCCTCTTTCACTTCTGGGTACCATATTTCAGTACTTGCAGATGCTCAGTAAGGAGAGAAAAACAACCCAACTTTCAGGAACTCAATAACAAAGAAGAACATTACTTTCTGGAAGACTTCAGTATCATCTTAATTAATCCTTTTTTTTTTTTTTTTGGTTAACATCTTCCTTTTAAATAAATGTAATCTTAAGAACAAGCTGCAGGAATGCTATAAAGAATTCTGTGTCACTTTCATCCAGAGTCTGCCATTATTAACATTTTGTCACATTTGCTGCATCATCCTGTTTGTGTGTTTGGGTGGTACGATGTTTTTCAGAATAAATTGGCCAAATGTTACAGTCATAAAGCCTTTGGATTGATAAATACTTTAGTATTTCTTAAGGACAAGGATATTTGCTTATGTAACCACTGCACAATTATCAAAATAACATAACCAGTTGCAGCACAGCCCGATATCTGATCTATAGATCTTATTCACATCTCATCAATCTCCAGAATTAATGACATAGATTGTATTACAAGATCCCATTCAGGATCAAGTACAGTATTCTTTGTTAGATTTTCAGCAGCTTCTAGAGAATGTGAGTTTTTTTCAAAGCCACAGAATAGTTATTATTTCTTTTTCAGAACATGTCCCTGTGAGCTGTCTGTGTTTCCTTATGATAAGCTTTAGGTAACTAATTTTTAGCAGGGCTATTCCAAATGTGAGGACATGGCCTTTTGAATGTGTTTTCTCTGAAGGTACACACTGCAGGTTTGTCCCCTTACTGACAAGGTTACATTCCATGGCTTGCTGGAGGTGATGTTTGCTATACCCTGGATTTTCCCCTTCTCACTGATAAGTAGCTTTTGAGAAGGTACATTGAGACTATGTGTAAATGTAATTTTCCTCCTTTAATTCTGCCTACTAGTGTGACACTTTTGTTTAACTAAATTACCAGGAAATTCTAACTTGATCTTTTCTTCTATATTTGCCAGTTGACATTTTACTGTAAAGAAAAGATGTATTTCTCTCATTTCTGTGTTTATAATCTAAAAACTTAGAATGGAGGCTAGGAGTGCTCATTGCTCCATGGGTTCCCTGGTTCTAGGTTCTTTAGGGGACTGAGCCAGAAAATATATGTAAAGTAGACACCTATCTTTAAAAACATGAATTTATATTGACATTTTCAATATGAATCCAACACGACAGGCTTAATTTTAGTCATTTCTTCCACTTGGTTAACTTTCTTCTTTTCCTAATTCCTCATTCCAAGGATACCAAAAACAAAACAAAACAAAACAAAAAAAACCCCAAAAAGTAGGTACAAAAATATTAACGCACGGTGTGGCCACAATCAAATCTATCAAGTAGAGTTCAGTACTTGTTTATAGTTTTTAAATATTTAGTCGAGTTTAAATGTTACTTTTTGAGTAATCCATTACATGGTCAACAGTCATGATATTATTCCTTTGAACCACAATTAAGCATATGGGTTTCTGTTTTTACTTAAATTTTCCCTCAATATCTTCAATGATTCCATCTTCGAATATGTAATTCATTAGCAAAGATACAAAGAATTATATGATACGCAAAGAAGGATCAGCAACAACTCAAATCTTTCCATTTCACTTTCAAATACCCCAGGAAGATAATTATAATAAACATTAGTTTCTGGTTTATTTCTCATATATGCATCTCTATTGCTTTTTATTTTTGAAAAAAAGCAAATGAGAACTTATTTTCTTATTCACGCCTTCTTACACAAAAGCCAACTCTTAAATGCTCATATGCTTAATCATCTGTCTCTTTCATACATCCTCATTTTGTTCCTCCGTATATGTTGTAGTCCACAGTAATCCATAATCTACATGAACCGCAGTTTATTCAACCAGACTCCCACACACGAGCATCAAGGTAAACTGTGGCACTTTGTAACTCTGAACAATGTTCCCATTAATAGCTGTGATAGTTACCTGTTGTGTCCACTCAAGTAAGAAACACACAACTGATGGGACTAGCACAGTTCTGGGTGTGGCTGAATAGGTTTACTGCAAGCAGAAGACTCACCCTGGATGTGAGTGATGTCAACCAAAAGGCTTGTGGCTTCAGTGGAATAAAGAGGAAATGAAGGAAGGCTCCCTTGTTTCTCTGCCTTCTCCCTGGACTTCTGTCTCTGGCTTTCAGCGTAGACTCCTCAGCCTTCCATCACAGACCCTTTGGCTTCCTGACACAGACTCGCATGAGACACTACAGTGAGCACCGGGACTTTGATCTTTGATTGATCTTTCAGATCTCCAGAGCACAGACAGCCCTTTGCACTCTTCCACACGGGACTCTGCCACCCTCCATAAATCCTTATGTATTTATGTATCTTGAATTAAATGTTTCCCTAGTGAGTAATGAATGATGCAATAACCTTGTATAGATGTATTTTCAAATAAATGATAAATGACAAGGATTTGAATTGCTGGGTCAGACGCATAAGTAGATTTGACAGTTTTGCCAAATTTCCCTCCCATCGATTCTGCACTAATGTAAGAGTAGCCGACTCCCTGCAGCCTTACCAAATAGAAGATCTTGTCAAATTTTAATGTTTCTAGTCTAAGAAATGAAAAATGATATCTCAGTGTAATTTGAATTTGTGTTTTTTTAATTATGAGTGAAGTCAAACATTCTTATTTAGCCATTTTTGATATATTTTTGAGAATTTTTTTTTTTGCTCATTATATCAGGTCTGGTTCTTTTTCCTCTAAAACTTAAAGAATTCATTACACATAGGTGTGCATATTATTATTTATGCATACATAAATAAATCTACAGCTGTGTTTACCAGTTACTTGCAAATGTATAAATACATACATTTACATCATTGCCATCTAGTTTGTTATTTCTCTTGTGACTTTATGTAGCTTTTGGTATGTGAAGTTTTTTTTTCCATAAATCATTCTAAAAAAACTGAGTATCTACAAGAAAAAATATACAACATGGGACGTATCTCATATTTTATGAAGATTTTATCTAAATTTTAACTCATAAACAAGTAGCTTTTTCAATGCACAAGTTATACAAAGTTCACCTAGATTTCTTGCATTATGTGAATGGTTTCATTTTTGCATTTTAGGTTTTAGTTCTCTTCACCATTTGGAGGTTTTATTCTCTTCTTTCTTTCATTATGTAGTTTTGGTTTAATGTGAGGTACACACCACAGTTTATTTTTTCCATAGTCATTCAGTTTCTTCAGAACTACTTAGAAGGCGTTCAGCTGTGTTCTCATGATGTGAGGCGCAACCTTCCTGTGTACTAATTCCTGTCTCTTTCTGAACTTGCATCCCAGCCCTCTCTATGGTTCATCTCCCTACTCCAGCTCTGACACCTCACCAGTTAGGGGCTTTGTACATCTAGTGAGTCTAGTACCTCTCGTCTCCTTCTTTTCCGATTTTTCCTAATTATTTGTTTCTGTTTCCCTCATACTTATTAGTAAAGAGAAAACTTGCTGGAGTGGTTATTGGAATAGATGGGATATACAATTTAACTCGGGAAGAACTGATCTACTTCTCATACAGGTTTTCCACTCTTCTTAGGTATATTCCTAAATATTTTTCTTCCTTTTTTTCTCTTGATTTGTGATTTCCCCTGCATTTAATTCTGTTTATGAAGGTTACATTAATTAGTTAAATTCTTTACATTAATTTCATCTAGCTCCTTTATGTACCACTTACTGGGTATGTTAGTTTTATCATTAATCCTCTAAAGTTTTCTAACAATGTGATCATATTGCCTGAAAATAGAGAGTTTCACTGTTTCTTGTCCAATGACTATGTCCGTAATTGATTTATCCTGAATAGCTGGATTAGCCAATAGCTCAAGTTCAACCAGAACTGATAGGGGATGCGTCAGTGGGCCCTTGCTTTATCTTGATTTTACTAAAAATACCTTTCCTGTTCTCCCATTTTCCATCCTCTTAAAACTCTGGTTTTATGAATAAGCCAAATGTGTCTCACTATGCTAAAGGAATATCTGCCAATTTCCACATTCTTGTGTTACTCATTTTTAAATCAGCGATGAGTGTAGAATGTGTCAATTTTGTTTTTGTTTCTGTTTTTTTCTCTAGCATCTGCGGAGCTAATTATGTTATAAGCAATTTTGGTCTGTAATTTTCTTTTTGTACAACCTTTATCAAATCATTAAAGACTTGGTAGAATTTATATATGTTTTTGTTTACATTTATTTATGTTTCACTATGTCTTGTATAGAAATTAATAAGTTTGGAGAAAATAGTCTATATAATCCAGAAAAACTATAAAAGCAATTCAACCCCTATGATTCATAAAGCCCAAGACAAAACATAAATGAAGCACCACAAAACATGTCTAAATGTCCCAGAGTTATAAACCAAGCAAACCATCTGTTAAAATGCATTTTATCCTTCTGCTTTGATAAACAGATTTTCATAAGGACCTACAGGGTCATGCTTGAGTTGCGAATTCTCACACTCCTGTGTGGATCATAATAGTATCGAGAGAGTTCATCAGACTCCTGGTATTTCCTTTTTCTTTTTTCACCAGCCATAGCATATGTGCATTTGTCTATCTGAGATGACATGTCTATATTCTCCTGCAGGTCATCGTCCCCATGAAGAGCTGCCCCTTGCCCATTCCTTGCCCAGTTTGTCTATATAATGTCATTTTGTATCAGAGGCTCCCAAAGCCTGTGGAAATTAATTTAGGCTTATTTGAGCATGATATTTCAAAGTACAATGTAGCTACAGCATGGTCAAAAAGGGTAACATGAGCTTAGTGGAAAAGTTTGCTTGGCTCTGTGAAACTCTTGTGTCTTAGACAGAGATGACAGTGGAAGACCAGAGTTGTCTTATAAAGTATAAGCATGGGACCCAGGAAAAGGCTATCCTTGCCCCAGCTAAAAAGCAGTAATGTAAAGAGTATATATGTATAAAAAAAAGTTTCCCTGCCAAATATGTGTAAGTGACTTGGGGGGGGGGTGTTTTGTGGTATCAATGGAAATGTCGGCAAAAGAGTTGTAGACACATTTGAAAAGCAATTTAATTATGTGTTTATATTTACCTTACACTCACCCATTTAGACATTTGGAAATTTGATTTTAAGGCAAATGTTAATAATCTAGAATAGTGATCTTAAAATGAATGTTAACAATCTAGAACAGAGTTAATAATCTAGAGCTTTCAATGATACAAACAGCCCACTGTAGCAAATGTGCCTTAGGTTCATCACCACTGATCTAGAAGCTTTAAGTCTATAAAGGATAATTTTAGAATTATTTATGATTTTTCCAAGTAAGAAACAGTGGAAATTCAAAACTAAGAGATTGGCTATATCAGCGCTCACTAGTGCAACAGATTTAATATAAAATATATAAATGCTATATAAAGTATTTGCAAGTATGCTGACAATGGCTGCCTGTGAAATAAGAGGTAGAAGCAGGCACAATGGCCATCTGAGCACAAGCTGGAGGATCCAGGCAAAGTTTGAAGGCCTGGCGATCATTGCAGAGTTGGCTGCAAGTCCTTGCCAGAAAGTCTGAGGGCCTGAATTGAGCCGCTGAAGAGTCTAAATTGGAAGGAAGCCTGAAGGACTGGAGATGAGCATCGAAAGACCACAGCTCCTCTGAAGAAGAAAAAGGTAGACCTCCTCTTCCTTTCCCTTTTTATTCCATCCAGGCTGCAAGCCCATTGATGGGTGCCAGCCATATCCAGGGTGTTTGGTCTTCCCGCCTCAGTTTGCAGCCTACATGTCAGTTATCCACAGACACACCCAAAACTGTGTGTTGCAATAAGCATACAAGTTAAGAAAGATGATTCCCATTTTCAAGAGGTATAATCTCAAACTGATTCAAATGACCAGTGCAAACTGTTTTCCATTCAAATTGAAACCACAATTAAGCATCACATTAGCTAAGTAAACTGTAATTCCTCACATTGTACTAGTGTTTGTCTTTATGTTAAAATAGGAATGAATTGTTTTTCATGGTTTATTTTTCTAAGTTTTCAGATTTTTTTTCTTGAGAATTTACTACGATTATGGTATATAAAAATGTGATAAGATGATCCAACCTGCTCATCTCCAAAGTCTTCTACTCTAGCATGGGAATAATATTTATCCATGAATAATAAAAATCATACTATGTTTTCAGTGATGTTCCTGTCTCTGCCCCATGTATATTAATCCAGGATTTATATAATGGACATTTGTCTGAAATACATGAAAATTAGCTAAGTTTTCAAAACTTAGAAGCAGATTTATGTGCTAACAGCCAATTTGCTCATAATAAGCATCCTTTAAATGTGCCCATGGTGAATTTGGAGAGTAAAGATACTCGTGTGAGAGCCTGATGGCTCATGTGAATTTTTATTCCCTCTGTTGCCAGAGATATTTTTTCCACCTTAAAGCGTATCAGATGGAGAAGGGCTGTCTAGAAAGAGAATTTCCTTGGCTGGCCATTTGGCTTTATACTTGCCCCTCCCAGCACTAGCTCCTGCTCCAAATGAAAAACAAAATCAGTCTAGCAAAAAGGTTTTAATACTATTAAAAGGTTGAGTTTAATGACATATTTTGGGTTCTCTTTTTTAAGAGTAGGAAAATTTATTGGGGAATAGGAGTAACTCCTAAGAGACAGGAGGGGTCCCAAATGGGTTGCCCTATTATGAAATCTTAAACACCTCTTATGAGTTAATGTTCCACCTGTAGCTTTGAACTCTATCAGAACTTCACATTTATAAAGCACAGAAGAAGCTGGTGATAACCCTTGCATAAAAACATTACTTGAGTCTAAGAACAGAAAGCAGCCCTGGTCTGAGGTAATACATCAGGGCCATGTTCAGGAGGAATTTTCATCACTTGCTATGTGTTCACATGGTTTACTTCCAGTCATTTAACTCGATTTGAGATTACACTTCCATAAAATGGGAATCATCTTTGTTAACCTGCAGGCTTGTTGCAACAGTACATGATGTAATTACAAAACATACATAGAATTCCAATAATGAAAATTTTCATGATCATCATGATTATTAAGAAATGAGCCATCCAGTATTAAAGAGTCAAAAGTGACCACAGAAATGTTCAAATTTTTGAAGAACCCAGTAGGGAGCTATTACACTAATAGAGTCCACTGATGGGAAAAACATTTCTCCAAATATAGATCCTTGTATTGACTCATTGACGTCACACTCAAACACTAAGAAATGCTAAACTATTGGAAAGACAGTGACATGGTTAGCAGCAATGAAGCTTGAAGCATCAAATGCTGGCTATGAAACTGAAATAGGAAGGAAAAGATGTTTCATAGGAAAAAGCAGGGAATTAGGTGGTTAGGCTTAACAACTCTGATTAATAAACACTGTTGATTAACGTGAAAGATGTGTTTGTATTTTAGGTGATAAGATACAATGGAATTTCATCCTGGCTAATCCTAAATTTGACAAAATTATTAGTCACCTCCTTGCCTCAATTTTCATTTTATGAACTGTAAGTGAAAAGAGTTTCCTCATAATTTTCTAGCATTAACTAGAACAATGCTTTTAAAGTAATTAACCAAAGACTTGACACCCATCAGTGTTCACCTGCCACGTTCACAGCAGCTCTACAGTACAATTCCTGAGCTGGAGACGGACACTGAGTGTCAAGGTCGATGCCTCAGGAAACAGGGCTGGTAATCTCTGACTGCTCCCGGCTGCAGGTTAGTTTTGCTCTCTGGCTGGAGCACTGCTCCTAGAGCTCTGGTGCGCATTAGACAGAGCCGTGCTGGTGACTCAGTCCCGAGGCTGCACCCTCATCTTGCATGCGCTTCCCAGAAGCAGGTTACCGGGATTTGGCCCAGTTGGGAAAATGCCAGGCAAAAGCAATGCTACTCCATTTTAGCCAATGCTTATCACACCCTTCCAGAACCCCAGATACTGGAAAATGGAACAGACCTTAGATACTCTTTTGGACATTGACGTCAATTTCGGGAGCATTTCCGGAATCCCTTGAAAGTCCTTAGGGAATGAGCCGGATGCAAAGAGCAGCTGAGGCCCTTGTTATCTGAGTCCTTCTCCAAGCCCCATTTGGAAAAGTGAAACAAGCTTTCCTATTTCACCTTGTCCACTATAAAGGTCATATAAGGAGCAAATGGAATAATTGAACTAAAAGTTCTGTGAAGAAAACAAAATGCAATATTCTTATAACTTACACTAGGATTGTTATCCACAGAAACAAATCAATCATGCTTTTAATTTTTTTTAAAAGTGTTAAGAGATATGGCCCTGTGAATATACCGAATAGGGAACTAATATGGGTAGCAAAGGAAGCTGCTATGGACAAGACTTAAATGTAAGATCTGAAACTATGAAACACTAGAAGAAAACTTAGGGGAAGTGCTTCAAGATACTGGCTTTGCTGAAGATGTTTTGGATATGACCCTAAGGCAACAAAAGCAAAACTAACAAATAAGACCATATTAGACTAAAAAGCATCTGCACAACAAAGAAGACAATAAAGTGGACACAATCTACCAAACTGAAGGAAACATTTATAATCTGTGCATGTGACAAGTGATTAATACCAACAATATCTAAGGAACTTAATAATGATAAGTCAAATAATCCAAATAAAATGTGGATTATAGATACTGTAGATACTAATCCAAATAACCCCAATAAAAAGTGGACTATTGATACTATAGATTTGTATGCCTTTCAAAAGAAGACATACAAATGTCCTGCAGATCTATAAAATTGTCCACTAATATTAGGCATCAAGGAAATTAAAAAAAAATCAAAGCCACAATTAGATACCACCTCAGTCCAGTTATAATGGTCATTACCACAAAGATAAGAAATAAGAAGTGCTGGTGTGGACACAGGAAAAGAGGAATCCCTGTTCCCTATTGGTGAGAATGTAAATTACCATAGACATCATGGAGAAAAATATGAAAATTCATCAAAAAATAAATATAGGACTGCTGTGTAATGTAGAAATCCCACTATTGGGTATATATCAAAGAACATGAAATCAAGATAGTGAAGAGACGAAAGAGCCCCCGTGTTTAGTGCTGCACTATTCCCAGCAGTGAGGATGCGGAATCAACTTCAATGCTCAGCTGGAAAATTTGATAAGGAAACTGCACCATACGCACAGTGGACGAGCTTCCATCTATAAAGGGATGTGATGTCTTGCCTTTGGGGACAACATGAACGGACCAGGAAAACTAATGTTAACTAAAATAAATCCAACATGGAAAAACAAACACCTCATCATCCCACTTATATGTGGAGTCTAACAGAATCAATCTCACAGAAGCTGAAAGCAGACAAAGTAGCTATGGAGGGAAGTGAAGGAAGGAAAGGAACAGAGAGGGCTTGGCCGTGGTGTGATGATACAGCTATGTTAGAGAAATAAGGTCCGGTGTTCTGTTGCACAGCAGAGTGAGCAGAACTAACCATAATGACTTTTACGTCTCAAATTATTTAGGAGGGATTATTTGAAATGAATGCATCATAAAAACATGACAAAAGCTAAAAGTGATGGATACACTGATTACCCTTGAACTGATCAGTACCCAATGCAAACCCTAATCAAATCATTACGTTGTACTTCATAAATACTTAATATATCAAGCCATATAAATTTGTAAAGGAGCACAACTGAACACTGGTAGAAAACGCAAGCCTGGCTTTGGGGACTCTGCTAACGAGCCACCCCATTCCTGTACTGTGTCCAGCTCCTGGAGACCGGATTTTACTTTGCTAACTGATGCATTGCCCAGCCAGTGGCTCCACCCCTATCGATGCAGGAGATGAGAACAGATAATGCAGGTAAAAGAGCAGGAGACAGAGAAACACGAGGCACAGAGAGTTCGGCCTCATGTTCCAAGGCCCCTTCGTAGGAGCCCCACCCTCACCCCTTACTTCCTTCTCTTCTAGGCTTCAGAGCTCAGGAACCAGTGCTCATTTACTCAAGATCATGGCTGGCAGAGTAATAGAAACGGTATTCTCTTTTTTGCCAGGTAAAATATTTACATGATTACTGGTTACTGTACGATAATATTTACCATTCGCTGACGCTTTCAAGGGCAAACAAGTGCACAAGAAATTGGGGAAAGTTTCAAGAAGCCCTAAAATATTACCTCTTGACGGTGAGATATTTGATAATGAGGCTGTGCATGGTGGGCAGGGCTGCCGGTGGAATAAGAAGATTAACGCTTGGCTGCAGGGGAGTTGTGCAGACTGCCAAGGACAGAAGCACAGAAGGACATTCTAAGGACAGCAGTATATGTGGGAAGAGGCACAGAAACGTGCTCATGAATCGTCAGCTAAAATGAGAATGAGAATAACTAAGCCCAAGACCTCATCTGACAGTGAAAAGGAAGGTAAGTTGCCAGGGGAGTTTCACAGAAGATGGGAGGGTACTAGATGCTATCTATGTGGGAAGAAAGTGCAGTTCTAAAAGTTGCACTGGGAGTTCTATAGAATGACACTACCTTCCATTGGGAGATCTAATAATGGTGAGATTGCTACTGATTCATTAGCAGGATGACCCCATAGGAGTTCGACCTTCTCTTATGAATGTTTGGTGTCAGTGTTAAGACCTACTTCAAAGGCGATGGTGAAGGAGACAAAACAGGTTGGGAGAGGTCACAGAGCAAGCAAGCGTGATGCTGGCCAGAGTGCAAGTCCCACGCGGAGCTCCAAAGCCACACCCCTAATCAGTCATTACATTTATATTGTTTTCCATCAGTAATGAAGTGGGAGCCTGCAAGTGGGAACACGATCTCATGGGACCTTGGGAAAGTTATCCAGCATTTGTTGGTCTTCGTGTTTTATTGTTTTCAAAGGAATTAATATTAATACCCCAGGGATTTACTAGTGCATGTCAGAATAGTTGACTCACTGCTTTTTAGCATTTATGTGAATCCAAACGGATGGTATTTTATTTCTGGTACTTAGAGTATTGTAAAAATTCAATGAATTTTATTAACTTCCTTGTGTCAGCTTCCTCTGAAAGCTTATTTTCATGTATAAGTAAATTAATCCACAACAGGAAACAGGACACGTGCCATGCTAAGCATCGTAAACAAACAAACAGGTAAAGAAAAACAACATGCAAGAAGAAGCACAGTGTGTTGGGAGATAAATACAAAGGACTAGAGTTGGAGTCAGGGAAAAGACATCGCCACAGGGCCCCACCACTCCATTCTGGACTCCAGTGCCCAAGGAAGAATACAGTGTTCTGTTGCCTTAATACCTTAGTAAGTCACTTGCGCACGACCTGAATGTTATGGCTGAATCCAAGAATACCCCTTGAACCCTGTGTGCACTCACAGACGGGACTTTTGGCAGATGACGGAATCACAAGGCATGTAGCTAACGTGCTGTTCACCAGACCGCTCTTCCAAGCCCTTCTTGCTCCACAGCCACCTGACCAGGGACTGTAACCAAAAATAAACCTCTGTCCCCTTAAGTGGATGTGGTTGGGTAATTTGTCCCACTGATGAAGAAAGTGACTAAGACAATAAATGAAACAAGTATTGAATTGTCCAAAAAAATACAAAAAAGAAAAAAAATTACCCATATACTGTTTCAACTTACCTTGTATTCATTTTCTATAAAATATGCATAAAAACAAGGAATAACAAGAAAAAAATGTGAATTATTCTGTGAGCTTATATTCTCATCGGAAGACACAGAACATAAAATAATCTTATTTTACTATTTATGATTGTGTTGAGTACCATGAAACAAACAGAGAATTTGGGGCAGCATTGTTATTTCAAATAGTATGTATGTAGGTTGGTGTTTTAGATATGCAACTCTGGCTGGCTTATTAAATGGAGATCATTCTTAATTATTTGGTATATTTAAACTCTTACAACCTAGAGGCAACTTGACAACTAGAGGCAACTTAACTTCTTTTGAGAAGGTTCAACTTTTGTTCTTAAAATAAAAGAAAGGCTTTGTTTTCCCAAAAGTCAGTTATTTTGGGCACTAAAAAGTTCAACTATAGTTCAAAATGCCAACCACATCCATTTTGACTGCAAAATATGGCAAAGCATAATTTTTAAGAGTTAATTATATCATCCAAGATTCAAAACAGCAGGTTTTGCTGGTATAAAAATCATAGCTGATAGAGTCCTTCCAAGTGTAAAATGAAGAAACAAAATTATATTTAATAAGTATATTTAGTACAGAGAGAAATGAACTGTGGTACAATGGAAAGAGATACAAAATTTGGAGATACTAAAAAAAAATGCGAAGAGGGAGGAAGAAAGAAACAAACAAGTATAATCACTTTTTCTCTTTGAGTCTCACAGTTCTTAACAAAAAAAACATGAGTGACGAATGCTGGGAGCAAATGTTTCTTTCTTATGGATGTTTCCTTATATGTGAAGGAAAGAGGGAAGAATAACCTTAGTTTCTTTCTATTCTGTTACTTTTTTTTTAGCTCCAGACAAACTGTAATAACGTCACCTGAATCCTAAATTTATGGAGAAAAATCTGGACACAGTCTGCCCCTCATCTTGTCTCTTTTCAGGAAGCAGCTGCGAAGGGGCTAGTTTCCCACTAGGAGGTCCCACGAAAGGGCAGCAGGCAGGAGGGGAGACATCGGTGTTACGCTTGAAGACGTGTTTCCATTACCACCAACAGGGACAAGGCAATAACGCCCCAACCTGCTCAGAATTGTATTTCGTTTCTTAATTGTCTCAGACTCTGGTGAGTTTTATTTAAATTTTCATGCATAGCATTTTGTGATTTAAAGTTCTACTGAGAATCAAATGCCAAGATGAATATAAAACATGTACACAAATTCGTCTCCACATCATCTTGTGCATTCTTATTCTAGAGATAGACTTTGTTATTCAAAGTCAATCTCAAAAGCACAAATAAAAGTGGGAGGAAAAGGCTGAGACTTGTGAATTTCTGAGCAACACGGGGGCATTTCCAGATGCCTCCTCTTTAGGTACAGCTACAGAGGGAAGCTTCCATCTCTCAGCTAATGTTCCCTCTTCTGGGTAGGACTGTGTCCCCAGAAGCAGCTAGTTAGGCTGGACTCCATCTTAACTTCCAGCGCCTTGTGAATGCGTCCTGCTTTGCCAAAGCTAAGCTAAACTTAGGATGGAGTAGAGTGAGCCTTTCACCCTATAGTAATGGTGTCTTTACAAGAATGGAGACGCAGAGAAAAAGGCGCAGAGGAAAAAGACGACCACGTGACAAGGAGACACAGAGTGGAGGGACACAGCTACACATCAAAGAGGAACACGGACTGATGGCAAACACCAGAAGCTGAAAGAGGCCAAGAAGGATCCTCCTCTACAGTTCTCAGAGGAAGTGTGGTCTTAGGAACATCTCTAGCCTCCAAAACAGAGAAAACAAATCGCTATTGACTAAAGCTATTCAGTTTGTGACACTGTTGTGGAAGCCCTAGAGAAGTGATACAGTCCACACACCAGGGACAGGAAAACCTAGTATCATGCTCCCTGCTCCACTGTGAAAGTATTATTGTTATGAGAACTTCTATGCACAGCCTGAATCTTCTCGATCTTGGAGAACATAACAAAGACAGTGCGCCACCTCCCTCTAGCTTCCCAGATGCTGCCAAACTCAATACTGCAAGCAACTACACTCAGATCCATGTGTCAGCATGGTGCCGGGCCCAGGGACTGTGCAAGTGGAAGAGTCGTGGCCAGCTGAGAAGATAACTGAGTGGCTTATGTGTGTGCTGCCTGCAGACTCAGGAGAGTCCTAATCATCAGGACTACTAGTTAATATGAAGCTCTATAGCCTAAAAAAGGTGAAATGTGGTGATTAAAGGAACCAGCAGTCTCCCAGTAGATCCATCCCTAACCTCTGAATTTAATCTTCAAGGTTTAATCTTGGACCCCATGTCCCTCAGACACACATCTTGACCACCTATGTTCTGTGCTGTCTCTGGATCAGTGAGTCCCAGAAGACAGAAGAGTGTTGGGAGGAAGGGATGCTATTGTTTCAGACACTCACTGAGGAATTTACATATGTAAACTCCTTAAATCCTCAGAGTAACTCTGGACTTGCAGTCATCATAGTTAATTTCAAAAGTCAGGACACAGAGCGGCAGAGAATGCCCTGAAGTAACCAGACAGAGCCAAGGCTTTCCCTGGACACCGAGTTCCTTCTCCTGCATCCTTGTGTACGAAGTGCTTCAAAGGCCGATCCAGAGATTACCTTTGGATCTGCACAGGGATACAAAATATGTGACTGTTAGGCAACAAAACCACATGTTAATGTCACTTAGTCTTGGTTTTTGGTGACATGGGATAATGTCCACCAAGGGGTATGTGCTACTCAGTGAGTCTGCTTCATGGGAAGCATAAAAAAAACTGAAACAAAACCAGCTTCTTTTAAGGAGAAACATCTGTTGTTATTAAAGTCATTTCAAACACTTTAAAAAAATGGGATTTATTTTCTGGAAAAAAAAAAACCAAGGATTTAACAATTATTATCCTGCAAATTGGCCTTTGTGATCTTGGCTGAGATGGGCTAATCATTTTAAGGAGTGTACTGTCATCCACTTTTCAGAAAAGAAGGATGAAGCCCAGCCATATGGAGTAAGCAGACAGCCGAAGAACCCCCAAACGCTCCTTTCACGGTTGATAAATTGTGGGGTCAATGGCAGCAGCAGCACCAGTGTGGTGGGTAGGTGGAAGAATTGATTAAAAATATGGTCCTTTTTAGCATGGCATAGTTCCTTTAGAATGTCCTCTGAAGAACATCCAAGGATATACAAATATTTAGCTTGAAATGAAACCAAACATAGTGATTAAGAGGAGCGATGTTAGAGTCAATCTGATATTTGCAAATTCTGGCCCCACCTCCCACAAGCAGTACAGCCCAGGTCCACTCACTATACTGCAGTAGACCTCAGTATCCCTGTTCAAAACATGAAAATAATTATAGCACTAATTGTTTAGAGCTCTTTAGAGGAATAAATGAGTTCTTATTTATTTATTTATTTATTTATTTATTTATACTTACTTACTTATTTTTATGGTGCTGTGGGCTTAACTCAGGAACTTACACATCCTAGACAAGCACTCTCCCACCAAATTACATTCCCAGCCCAAAATAGTATTTATAAAATGCTTAGAACTGTGATTTTTTTTTCGCCTGGTGTGGTGGCTCACATCCATAAACCCTGCACTTTGGGTGGTAGAGTATGAGTCCAGGATGGGCAACCAACCAACTTACCAAGACCCTGTCTCAAAATAAAACACAACAAAATTTAAAGAAAGGCCTGGGCATGTGACTCAGTTCAAAGGCCCTTGGTTCAAACCCCATTACCTCAAAAACAAACAAACAAAACTGATTTTTCATCATGAATGATCAAAAGGTTAACTATTTACTATACTGGGACATTAAATGAATTTCTTTCAATAAATTCTTAATTACAAGACAGATTTTTTTCCGACAAAAGTATCAATATCGTGAGATGAGTTTTGAGGAAAAATCAGGTGAAGCAAAGGACAGCAGGGTGGGGCGTGAGGAGTGTATGGCTGAGGCCGCTGGGGAGGAACCAGAAGGCAGCCCAAAGAGCGAGACAAAGTGGCCTTGGCATCCTTTCAGTGTCCCCTTTCTTACTGCAGGGATTTAGCTAAGTGGGGGTGAAAAGAAGAAAGATGGAAGAATAAGGAGGAAGAAGGAGGCCAATAAATATTGACAGTGTGCGCTAGGACTGGTTTGGTAATATTCTCGGCAGTAACACTACAATGTAAATTAGTTTCAACCCCGTTTTCTGATGGGGAAACTGCATGGAATACACTTTTTACAATGTCGTCATTCTTGGTGGTGCAACCCATAATCCCAGCACTGAGGAGGGTAAGGCAGGAAGATGATGGATTTCCAATTTGAGGCCATCCTGGACAACAGAGCAAGATCAAGGTCGCAAGACACTGTCTCAAAAACAAGTAAATAAATAACATAGGTTAAAAAAGGAACAAAACGTGCTCATTTAGCTCCTAAAAGGCAGACCTGGAACTGAAGTATAGGCTCTGCCGCCCCAGTGCCAAACTCCCTGGCTTAAATCCGCTTTCCTCCTTGCTGCGGCAAGACACCCGGCACCTGCAACTCACCGGAGGGGTGATTTATTTTTCTCAGAGTTTCAGAAGTTTCAGTCCATGCTTGGAGAGCTCCAGGACCGAAAGAGTACGGCGGAACAGCCTGGGCGCAGGAGAGCTGCTCTCATCATGGCGCCCAACAAAGAGAAAGAGAAGGCGGGAGCCAGGGAGGCAGATGATCACTTCCGGGTCACTCCCCAGCAACCAACCGGACTCCACCTCCTAAGAGCAAGTCAGCTGTATCTACAACCCCCGTAACTCAGTCATCTTCCAGAAGCCCATCAGTGAGCTCCGGAGGCCTTTGGCGGACATTCTTGATGTAAACCTCAACTGTCCCTTTTCGTTGCAACACCTGTTTTATTCTCCTACTTGCCGACTACAGTGGAACAGATTCTCGCTGTGCAACACTTTTATTACCACTCTCACTGCCCCAAACCCATCATCCTGTATTAGAAGGTACTTCTCGACACATCAAAAAGAGAAACAGCTCTTCTTTAGTTAACTATTTTTAGCAGAAATTAACTGACGAGCAGGTTTATCTTTAATGGTAATGGCACTACTCGTGGGATCTGGACTACGATGGAAAACATGAACGTTCATTGGGCTGACGGCACACAGCACAACTTTGGCTTTCGGCTCACTCTAATTGAAAAGCTGACTACAGACCTTGCTTCCTGTCAATGTGCATGAACTGGATAATTTTCTTGCATTCTCAACCATCATAGCTGTTGCTATATTTAATATGTTTGCTTCCCCAAATAACCTAGTTGTCTGAAAATTCGATTCATCCATATTTATGGAAAGGAGAAAAAGAGGTCATTAAGTGTAACATTAGAATAGACTTTGGAAGAGGCTCAGTTCTGCTGAAATACATACTACAGAAGCGAGTTCAGAATTAGATAGAAAACCAGGAGTGATCTCCATACCATGAAGCAAATAATCACAAACAAAACAATGTTAATAGTGGCCTTTATGGCTACAGGCGAAGACATTCATATTGTTAATTGAAATTCTTATGACCAAAATAAGCATTATCGTTATTTTGAGATACAGTTCAAAAAGGGGTACCGAATGGATTCGTGGATTTAATATATCACCACAGAATCTTCCTTGAGCCTTCTTGGCTAATAATTGCTTTTGTTAATGGTAGTGTTTAGGGGCCCTTTCCATTGTATGGTATTGTAGATGTGTTTTTCTTTTGTATGTTCTGTTTTAGAATATCCTGTATTCCTCTGTAGTTCTTGCCTTTTCTAAGAGGCATCAAAGGATGTAATTTATTACTCAGCAGTGTACTGAATATATACACAGTACCTTGAAGGACACAAGAAAAGAAACACTTCCAGTTATTCAGTGTTGGCTGGCACATCAGTTCTGGCTCTCTTATTTGCTAGCCCACAAATGACTTTCAGCAACCACCTAACTCAGCAGCTTCCTCCAGATAAGAAAAGAAAAAGAAGGATGCCATTAACAGACCACTAAAAAGGATATCTCCGAGCATTGATATCTTGGTAATATTAATATCCTGTGGGTGTTGTTCAACACAGTGCCAGGCACATAGCACAGCTGCAAAAGTAAGATCTCTTAGTAATTATTGCCAATGATTTTCAAAAAGGTGCAACTTCTGTTGGGTACAGTGGCACATGCCTGTAATACCAGCTACTGAGGATTCTATTTACATAACTGTTTATTATTTATGACATTTTGTGCCCGACCTTTTGAATTTAATATTCTGTCACAAACACTTCACATATGAATGTGTCCTCTGCTGTATTTTATTCAATTAAGTACTGTATTCTGGCCCAAATATGTAGTGAACAAGTTATGAAATTTAGAAATCCTGGTGCTTCCTTCATTCCTTGTCTAAAAGTAAGTCCTAGTACTTTACAAATCTGTCTGCGTATTTACCCTTACTGCTTGCTATATGCATCATGGAGAGCACTTTTGACTCCTTTATATTTAATCTGAAGAAGCAACAGCTGCTTTCCTCAGCTTCCTATCTTAGATCATGTCCCCTTTTTTCAACCAACCCTTCCCCTGCAAACAAAGTACTGTCTCTGGATTTCATATGTCTGTGTACTCTGTGATTATTAAGGACTTTGCATTTTGGATCTCAGGAAATTCAGGTAAGCTTAGTGGTCTCAAGAAAAAACTTTTAAACTGCTTGAGGGGCTGGCAAGGTCACTTAGCAGCTGTCTGTCCACTACATGTATTGTTTCTAAATATAAATAGATGTAATTCTGCATAGAATCCATTTTTAAGAACTGCATTAATCTAAAATTAACATAGATAACACTTTCAGATACAACAACATTTTTAAAATTAAAGACTATTAATGATAGCTGTGCTTTTAGGGACTAATGAACTAATGATTGCCTTAAATTCAAAACCGTGCAGTACTGACTCAAGAATAGAATAATAATTGCTTTCACAGTATTCAGAATTTGAGCTAGAATAATGTAGTTAAAAATTTAACATAGGACAAATAATTAAAATATTTCAAGACCCAATAGAATTTTGTTGTCTCTAAGAAGACTTTAAAAAAAATTATGAGCAGGAGAAATTTTGGATTTAATGATATACCTAGAACTCTATGAGTGTTAAACATAACTCCATCCTTAAAACATACCATTAGTGTTTCAAAGACACCTTGCAAAAGTTGTAAGAAAAATAATATTAGAAAAATGTTTACAATAAAATACAACAAATATAAAGTTATTGTATGTACTATTGGATAAACTCCTTCCAATGATTCAGAAAAGACAAATATCCTTATAATAAAATTCTCACTGTAAACAAATAGGCAAAGATTAGGATATGTCCTAAATATGTTCAAAGATATTTTATCTCACATAGAAAATTTTAAATAATGACTGAAGTGACAATTAAAAACATTTTTATCAAGCTAGTGACAATTATAAAGGAAAATAGTACCTACTGCTGGCAAGGATGTGGGTAAAAGTATCTCTAACACCTTGATATATTGATACTTTTATGTGTGTGTGTGTGTGTGTGTGTGTGTGTGTGAATCGAACTCAAGGCCTTGTGCTTGTGCTTGGAAGACAAGCGCTCTAATCACTAAGCTAAATCCCCAGCCCTGATGTATTGATACATTTTATTTAAACTGATAAAATATTTTGCTGAAGTGGTTTATAGCTACTCAAATTAATCTTACAGAAGAGAGCAAGTAATGAAACAATCATATATATGTTGTGTTCCTATAGCACATGGCAGAAATAATACGAAAAATACATACATTTTATAACTAAAAATATAGAAAATGTGCACATGTGTTTGTGGGACAAAGTTTTTAAGTAAAATTTATAAATATATGTACTATGGACTATAGTATAAATATTAAAAGGAGTAAACTGAGTTCTTTAGACAATGTTTGATTTACTGCCCTTATTTTGTCCTTTTCTTATACAGACTCAACTAAGTAATGGCAAAGAAATAAATAGATAGAAATCAAAGCAGAGAGAGGCAGGCTATTAAAAGATGAAATCTTGTAGCAAATTTGTCAATACGAGTAGGTGAAGGATAGAATCTGACAAAGGAGATCAGAGAAGGCCAGGCCAAAGGACAGAAGTGAATAAAGCTAACACAATGAATAATTTGCCTTGCAGAATCCTAAAGAAGTCCAGAATTCAACGTGCAATGCTGGGGTTGATGCTAAACTCAGGCAGCTTATTCAACAAGCAAAAAGTGAGTAGGTTATTTGAAATATGTTCCATTTCTACTTAAAATTTCTGAGGCGATAAATATATAAAATAAAAAGAGTTATTGTGAATAAATAAATATCCAGAAACATAAAAGGACTCTAAGGAATTAAATATAGATAAAATTTTCATTGAAAACCTGATTTATGAGATTAAAAATTGGCAAATCTCTCAAAAGTATGAGGAAAAGAAAAAAAAGTTTCAACATTTATGAGAGGAACGATATAAAGGATTAGTTTCAAAGGTTAGAAATCAATATACAAGAAATTCCAGACTAAGTTTTGAAAACAAAGAATTTAAAGTTCAATCCAAGCCCTTTTCTTCAGAAGGCTGTTATGGAAAATTTCAGCAAATCGAGACAGCACGCCAGTAAAGACGAGGTGGAGCACAAACATAAATGACTGCAAAGCACAAAGGGATTTGAAAAAACTTCAGAATGACAGATATGACTCATAATTAAGCAAAAACAAGATCAAATAGGTATATAAGTATAAATGAGTATACAAAGGAGTTATTAAAAAGGTGGACGCTGGGAAAAGGGGATTCGAGGGCTTTCTAAATTAAAAAGAAAATCTTTATTTATTTTCTAAGTGTAAAATATTGAAAAGCTGTTTAGAGTCAGGTAAAGAAAAACTATATTCCTATGGAAGACAAACGTGAAGAGAAAGTAATATCCTTACTACAGTCCAGAAAGAGCAGAAGGAAAGAGTGAAAGGAATAGTAAATCCACAAGAGCTGGACTGATAATGAGCAGTAGTGCACTCCCAAGAGACACCAAGCAAGAAGAAAGACCAGGCTCGCTGTGGGACAGAAGCTGAGAAGGTGATAGTTAAAAAGTTTCTACAGTTGATCATTTTATAACCCAAGTATCTCATCAAAACCCAACACAGTGTATAAACAACAACAATAATAAAATCAGACCAAGAAACCTCACAGGGAAACAAATAGCAAATAGAATATTTAAAAGTGTCCAAAAGTAAAACATTACCAACAATACAAACCCAAGGCCTGCTTCTATAGTGAGCAAGAGTATAAAGAGAAAATAGAGGCACGATATTTCATTTGCACAGGAAATATCCACATAGAATTTTGTGTTCAGCAAAAATACTTTTACGGTTGTGCATAAAAACATTTTGGGATAAATAAGTATCAGAGAAATCCTAATCAAGAGGTGATACTAAAAGAATGTTTATAAAATAATCTTGAGTAAGAAATACAATTATACTGGAGGAACGTAGACATAAAAGAGGTAGTTTTGAAACAAGAATATGATAAACTGAGAAAATCCAAATAAAAATTAGCTGTGCATTTATTTAGATTTTATTACAAAACGTTTGCAGTATTTAGCATTTCTGAAATGTTGTGAAAACTGACTCTAAAAAGGGAGTAAAGAAATCAGAGTCTTTAAGATCCATTTATAGTTAAAGAGATGGTTAACAATATTATTTTTACATAATTAAATATGTGTGTGACACTGCTAGGATCACCACATTACATCTGTGTATTAACATATACATTAATTCTAAACTACTGGAGAGAATGGATTGAAATAATAAGAGAACATAGTCAAATGAATATGAAACAGACAAAAAAAAAAAATTACAGCCAGGCATGGTAGTACAACCCTGTAATCCCAGTACTTAGGTGGCTGAGGCAGTTCAAGCTCAGCCTGAACTACACAGTCTCAAAAAACAAAACAAAACAAAACAAAAAAAGGACACTTCACAAAGGACTTGGTAGAACCATAAATCAGGTTTGTTTATAATAGAACCATGAAAATACTACATTTGTCTAACTGAAAGACACAAGCGAACCAGTTGGATTAGAAAAATCATGCTACTTTAAAAGTCGTACCCAAAGTAGAGGCTGAGCATAGTAGATGAGAGAAAGAGATTCCCAACAACTACTACTTGGAGAAAAATGGACAATCTCTGTACGGGCAAGCAGAAGGGCTAAAGGTAGAAAGCACTTACTTTCATTTGGTAGAGCGCGCACATTGAGAACAGAATTATCATAGCTTCAAAACATACAAAGACATGATTGAGTCAAAGAGGAATTTCCAAATCTATCACAGTCACAGAAAATACTAGAAACATTTGTCTCAGGGAATGGAAGACAAAAATGTGATTGCTCAAAAGCACAAAAAGGTTTTAATAGCTCAGTTAACAAACGTATCTAATTGCTGTATGCAAAAATTCTTTAGAAGCATAGAAGGGACATGTATAAACATTGGGCCTGATTTATTCAATATACATCATGTTCATTGATTATATTCTCTTACCACCAGAATATTCATCATATTCTCTGACCACCAGGAAGAAAAATTAGAAACCAATAATGAAAAAAGTTAAAATTTTCATACTTTTGGAAATTTCAGCAAAAAATCTTTTCTAAGTGATACAGTGATCAAGGAAAAAATAATAATAAATGTTAGAACTATGTAATAAGACCAATAATGTTTCTCACACGTGTATTATACTGTGTACCCAAAAAGGTGCATAAAGATTAAATTAGGGGAAAAAAATGAAGGTGAAAAACCAAAATTCTCACAATTAGCAAAAACAAAAAATAATGAATGGTGTATCATGGGGAAATGTATGGGAGAAAACTTGAGAATGACCACGAAGAAAATGAATACCAACACATAATAAAGATAAAAGGAGACAGTGAAGCAATAATGTCTTAGAGATAAAAACCTAAAAAGTGAAAAGTCAGCCAGGTGTGGTGTTGCACACCTGTAATCCCAGCGTTCCGGGAGGTTGTGGCAGGGGATCTGGAGTTCCAACCAAGGTTGGGCAATTTAGCGATTAGACAGACCCTGCTTCGAAGTAAAACATTGTGAAAAAGAGAAGGATTGGGGTGCAGCTCAATGGGGAGGCCCTTGGTTCGATCCTCAGTACTGAAAAAAAAATTGAAAGCCTAAAAAATTTAAAAGTTGGTACAATTAATCAAGAGAAAGAGAAAGCACATATAAATAGCATGAACAATGAAGTATAACTACATGTGAAGTAGATATTTATATCTGGATTACACATGATAGTAGAGAACATGAAAACATTCATACCAGTAAGTTTGGAAAATAAGATGAAACAGGAAATTTCTAAATGATGTGTTAGAAAAACAAAAACGAACCCTAAGAAAACAGAGAGCATATTGTTTTTGGGTACCTTATGAGTGGTTAAATAGTATGAACAAAACGAAGTGCATCATTAGCACCGATTTTAAAATAGTGTCTTCCTTGGTTTGAGGAAAAGACTTCATACAGGGAAAAGTCAAAGTAGAATTCAATTATGTTGCTAATATTCCTTCATTTAAGAGATGTGACGATACATCCTTGTTTTGTTTTGTATTTATTCTTTAAAGTGTGTGACAAATTAGATATATGCTCTTTGGTATGTCAGATATATCTACAATAGAAAATATATACATAAGAAAGTATAATCACCATTTGCATTTATACTTGTGTCCTAGACTACAGTCTCAGGCCTTAATAGCTGATCACTTCACAGAAGGTGGAATGGTGGGAAATATTTCTTAGAATATTTTTCGGTTTAAGAAATGTATGCATTTATAAATTAAACAAAAATGTGTCACTTTTATAATCAAAATTGTGATGATACCCCCCTCAAAACTATGCTGTAACTGTGTTGGAAAGTAGCATAATATTTAATGTTTCCTTATTTTAAATTTTAGGTGGTATATTTTCTCCTGCACTTTGCATTTTTGAAGAATGTTATGTGCATTAGATTTAACAGGCCCGGCATGTAGCTGAAATGCTCTTATTTTCACTGCTGCATATCATTCAGTGTTATGATTCCACCATAAAAATTAAATTATCTACCCATTATTCTCTCCAGTTTTGTCACTGTCTGTAAAGTCTCCATATCTAGTCATCCTGAAAGACTTCTAATCCCGTCAAATCTCTGTTCTCACAAATGAGGGGCTCTTTCTCCTCCCATCTTAATCCCTCTATCTTCTCACACTTCCTGCAAGGAGACTTTCTAATTTCCCAAGCTAGGTGACTACAGCAGGGCAAAAATGCCATTTTTATAGATCAAATATGGCTGATCATCACTAATTTCATGCAATTCAACCCAAATATATGACACTTTCCAGTATCTATCTAAACATTAACTCAACTAAATCAAGAGATCAAAAATATTTTCTACATTTTCCCTTAAATCTCAAGAGTATGAAGCAACCCTTTATACATAATAGGAACTCAATGAACACTCTGAGTTAGTTTTTCAATTCATAAAAATAACTGCCTTCTCCAAATATTCATGACTTGTTAGCCTGAAATTTGCATTAATAATTTTTTTTATCTTTGTAACTTTTACCACATGCATAGTCTCTCAATGAGCCTATCTCTAGCTGTGCCCATTTTACAATGTTTTATACATGGGCTCATGCTTTAGGCATTCAATTCTATGTTACTTTTCACTCAGTGTTATGTTTCAATATTACCACGTTCCATGACAAATCAGAACTAAGCATTGACGCACAGTCTTTATTTGAGATGCTTGAGGTGAACATTCATTCATTCACTGATTCATTCATAGAACATTATCAAGTATTTACTGTCCTGAGTTAGGTAAAACTTTATATAAGCAATAGTAAAAATTTAGGAGAAATGGTAAATCCCCAGTACAACCTAAATCATCAAAATTGAATCAAGAAAAAGTATGGAATCTGAATCAGTCAAGAAATTTAATGAAAAATGCTTTCAATAAGAAAATATGGTTTAGTTCCCCAACATATTTCGGAAACAAAAGACTGTATTTTAATAAATACTTCAAGAAAATAGGCAACTGCCATAACCTTTATAAAATAGGCAACATTCACCATTTCATTTTAATATTCACTAATTAAAACAAACTTTCTAAAGCACAACGTCTCATTTCATACCCAGGGAAACTAAATCCCAGAGAGAAGTCAGGGTATTCTCTAAATTTTTAAATTAATTTTTAATGCAATGACCATTTTATAAACATCTTTCATCAGAAAAGTTAAAACTTGACATAAGGAATAGAAATTTAACTCAAACCTATTGGAAAACTTGTAATTAATTCAAAATGCTCTATGATCTGATTGAGGTTTATATTAATAGGCTTGAATGCTAATAGAAAAGGAATACAATTGTTAATATATAGTCAATCTACAAAATGCAACATTCCATATGGGCAAAGTTAAAAAAACAGACTGAAAAGAGTAGGATTCTCAATTCTCTTGTCCCTCAAGAATTTTAAGTCATGCATACAAATGAGCTAGAAAAAATGTGGCAAACTACCACAGAGTGAATGCTGCAGATGATAAGGGCCAGGGGGATTCTCAGGAGCCTGAATGAGACAATCCTAGTTTAATGGAAGAGGTACAGAATGGGTAGGTAAGCAAAGTCCTTCTATACAGCACGGAAACGGAATTAAAATGCTAGCCTAGCTACTCAAGGCTGCTTGTCATTCCTGATACCCATTTCTCTCTTTTCCTCTCATTTTGTTGTCTTAAGGACATTAAAGTAAAATCTCCCATGTTAAAATTTTGGTTTATAATACAATATTGATAACAACAGGCAAAATGTAAAGATTTTTAGAACTGATCTTGCATAATTAAAATTTGTATTAGCTGAACAAATTTTTATTTCCTCCCACCATCAGGCCTTGGAAACCACTGCTCTATCAATGTGACCTTTTATGTACATCCTATGAGAAGAAATGTGCAGTATTTGTGCTTCTGTGTGTGACAGGTCTATTTCACTCAGCATAATGTCTTCAAGATTCATACATGTTGTGACATATGGCACAGTACTCTTCTTTTTAAGGCTGGACAACACTCCACGGCGTGTATATACCACACTTCATTGTCCATTCATCAGCGGATGATGTGTAGGTTGGCTCCACATCTTCACTGTTGTAAATCGTAACTGCAGTAGATGTGGGGCAGTGAATTTCCCTCCCGACACCGATTTCAGTCCTCTCACCTAAGTGCTCAGAAGTGGGATTGCTGGATTGTATGTAATTCCATTCTTAATTTCTTTTAGGAAGCTCTATATTGTTAGAAATGTGAATAGATTTAGTTCAGGACCATTTTATATTCAGGACCATTTTATATTCCTACCAAGAGTGTACAAGTGTCCAATTTTTCCACATCCTTGCCCACTCTTGCTATCTTTTCTTTACATTAATAATCTTAAAGGTAGGAAGTGATATCACATTGTGCTTTTGACTTGCATTTTCATGGTAATTATTGAGGTTGTGTATCTTTTCGTATACCTGTTGGCCATTTGCTCAACATGTGTAGAGAAATTTCCAAAACTCTTTGTTTTTAATTGATTATTACTTGGG